>JAWWEO010000001.1:33910456-33950285 GCA_035582975.1 Ormyrus labotus | reverse complement strand
AAAAATTATTAAAATATGAGTGTGTCCCACGAGTGCTATTGAAATAGTAATTTTTACAAAAAATTTTTCTCAGTGTATCAGGTGAATTTGCGGAAAATGTAATTTATGGGGACAAACGGGGGGAAAATGCCGTAATGCAGATGAATTTAAATTCCCTTTGAGTAAAGTTTCGGTGCGATTAAACCCCTGGCTTTCTAACTTTCATCGTTCCCGAGTAATTTATATCTGTAAAATGTAAAACTTCTTATCATTCATTCAAGCATTCTATCTTTTCTCAATGAAACTAATAAAGTAACAGAACGCGAACTTCACCTGCACAAAAAGTATTTTAATAATTCATTCGATACACTTTTTCAGTTTTTCAAAGTTTAAAATGCTCAATCACCGAGTTTTAATATTATTAACAAAACCCAAAGAATATCGAAGTAAATTGCCCTAAAAAAACCAAAACCAAAACACCAGGTCCGAGCGGGCACGGACGTGGTCCTGGTCTGCCGAGCCGAGGGCCAGCCGGGCACTCGCATCGAGTGGTGGCAGAACGGCGCCCGGGTCCAGAGCCGCGGCCGCTTCCACCTCGAGGACGACGGCAGCAGCCTGAAGATCCTCGCGGCCAAGGAGAGCGACTCGGCGCGCTACGTCTGCCAGGCGCGCAACAGCCACGGCTTCGCCGAGATCAGCGCCGATCTCCAGGTGAACGGCGACGACTACCGGCCGCCCCGGCTTATCTACGAGCCCCAGGACATGGAGGTCGAGTGGGGGGCGATCGTCGAGCTGCCCTGCCGGGCGGAGGGCCAGCCGCAGCCCAGGATCGTCTGGAAGAAGGACGGCAGCACCGTCGAGGGCAACAGGACGAGGATCTCGAGGCACGGCAGCTTGTACCTGTACAACGTCACCGCACAGGATACCGGCAGGTGAGTTGACGCGTGCACTGAGAGAATTTTCGAGTAAAAATTAACCCTTACATTAGGATAATCGCAAAATTGAGTCATTTTTACTCTACTTTCGAGTAAATTTTATCCAGAAAATCGCCTTGCCCTGCGATTAACCTAATTTAGGGGCTAGTTCTTATTCGAAAATTCTCTCAGTGTACAGATTCAATCCAAGCCCAATTTTCGACCGATTCCATTGCCGTTACAGGTACGAGTGCTCGGCGATGAACGAGTACGGCCGCGTGACCGCCTCTGCCTTAGTGCGCGTCCGTCAGCTGGCGGCGAGCGACGGCATCGTCCTGCGGGCGTTCAAGGAGGCTCGCCGCGAGATCGACCGGGCGATCAACAACACCCTGACCGAGCTCTTCAATCCGAGCTCGCGCGGCAACCCCTTCCGGCTGTCGCGCTTCCCGGACGCCGTCGCCCGCCAGGCCGCCCGGCCCGCCGAGCTCTTCGAGCGGACGCTGCTCCACGTGAGGAAGATGGTGGAATCCGGGGTGTACGCCAACGCCACGGACGACTTCGTCTACGAGGAGCTGCTCTCCGCCGAACAGGTGACACGGGGGATTTCTTTTAGTTTTGGCTTTGGGTTGCGTCGAGTTGAAAGTATCGTTGCTGGAAGCGGGGGCTTTGAATTCGGGCTCGATGATTGACGTAAAGTTAATTAACGCGCGTTTTCATCGAATAAAGTCTGAAATGTATAGAATGGGAGAGTAAATAAATGTACGGCTTTTACCTTTTAAGCCGGGGGCTAAATTAATTTGCATTTTTTAAATAAATAATTCTTTTCGGGAAATATAGTTTAAGCTTTCAAAAATATTCAAACGTCAGTCAAATTGATCTGTTTTTTTAGAAAGGCCTTCGGTTACGTCGCGCTTTCAATGTGTATATAAAGGCTTGTTCATATTTTCTACGCTGTATTGGCCCATTACGGTTTAATCCCGCAGAGTACTGAAGCTAATCCGGCTGTCAAACTCTGAAAAGCTGCACTGATACAAGATTAAATTGCGATAGAAATTAGTTCGAAATTGAATTGAAAACCTACTTGATATGGCTCGAAAAACCATAATCCTATTAAACTGCTTCTACGGTAAATTGTATCTAACAGATAAGCAAATTAACGTTTTTACAGAATGATCCTTTTTTTTCTGAGAAACCAGAATTAAAATATTCAAGCGTGACTGCACATTTCATCGATATCACATTTTTCATGAATTTAATAAAACTTAACTTACCACGCCCCACATTTTTCATCAATTTAATAAAACTTAACTTACTTTTCTCTCGGAATAAAACACATTTCTCAAAACAAATGCACTAAAATCTGTCCCCCTCCATCGATCAAAGTCGTTTCAACCTCGTTCCCTCGAGACTCACGAACCTCTTTCATCAACCGCTTCAACAGGTGGCCGAGCTCGAGCGCCTGTCCGGCTGCACGTCTCACCGGCGCAACGACGAGTGCCTGAACCTGTGCTACCACAACCGCTATCGCACCATGGACGGCAAGTGCAACAACCTCGTCAACCCCACCTGGGGCTCCTCGTACACCGGCTTCCGTCGCATCCTCAAGTCCCAGTACGAGAACGGCTTCTCGCAGCCGATCGGCTGGGACAAGAATCGACTGTACTACGGTCACCCCAAGCCGGCGGCCAGATTGGTCTCCACCAGCCTCATCGCCACTCACGACGTCACCGCCGACGACAAGATCACCCACATGGTGATGCAGTGGGGCCAGTGGATCGACCACGACTTCGATCACGCCCTGCCGGCGGTCTCCAGCGAGTCCTGGGGCGGGATCGACTGCAAGAAGTCTTGCGACAACGCCGCCCCCTGCTTTCCCATGGAAGTGCCACCCGGTGATCCGAGGATCAAGAATCGCCGGTGCATCGATTTCTTCAGGACCAGCGCCGTTTGCGGTTCGTATAGAATATTTTAAAAAATAGCCTTCGCGGTGCGAATCGAAGATCACTAATTTTCCTTATTCCTCCTCTTCAGGATCGGGAGAGACGAGTATCCTCTGGGGAAAATTAACCCCTCGCGAACAGCTGAACCAGCTGACCAGCTACCTGGACGCCTCTCAGGTCTACGGCTACGACGACGACGTGGCTCGGGACCTCCGCGACTTTAGCGAGGATCTGGGCCTCCTCCGAGAAGGCCCGACCTTCCCCGGCCGCAAGGCTCTGCTTCCCTACGCCAACGGGCAGTTCATCGACTGCCGAAGGAACGTGAGCGAGAGCTCGATCAACTGCTTCCTAGCCGGGGACTTTCGGGTGAACGAGCAGATCGGTCTGACAGTCATGCACACCGTCTGGATGAGGGAGCATAACAGGATTGCCAGAAGACTGCACCTCATCAATCCGCACTGGAGGGGCGAGAAATTGTACCAGGAGGCGAGGAAGATTGTGGGTGCTCAGGTGAGAAAATTGATGAGGTTTCGAGTTTACGGAGAGCTTTCTCTCCGGTGAGCTTCTCGATTAAATTATTTTAAAATCGATTTTGAGCACTTGAAGAGCGACTGAAAAAATGTAGATTACTGTAAATTGCTCCGTACTTGTTTGATTAATTTTTATCGTGATGTTTTGCAGATGCAATTAATCACATATCGAGACTGGATTCCTCTGATCCTCGGAGGCAGTTCAGACCAAGAATTTGGACCCTACCGAGGCTACGACAAAAATCTAGATGCCGGAATCGCCAACGTCTTCGCCACTGCCGCTCTTCGCTTCGGTCACTCCCTGATCCAACCGAAACTCGAGAGACTAAACGAGGATCTCCAATCCATACCTCAAGGTCCACTTCACCTCAGAGACGCGTTCTTCGCTCCCTGGAGGCTAGTCGACGAGGGAGGCACCGATCCTCTCCTCCGAGGAATGTTCGTAACTCCGGCGAAGCTCAAACGGCCGGAGCAGAACGTGAACATCGAGCTTACGGAGCAGCTTTTCCGTACTGCTCACGCCGTGGCCCTCGATTTAGCTGCCATGAATATTCAAAGAGGAAGAGATCACGCCATTCCTCCTTACGTCGACTGGAGGAAGTACTGCAACATGTCTGCCATTGAGACTTTCGATGATCTTGCCAGCGAAATCAGCAGTTCCAGAGTTAGAGAGAAACTTAAAGAACTGTATGGACATCCTGGAAATATAGATGTCTGGGTCGGAGGAATCCTGGAAGATCAACTGCCAAATGCTAAGGTAGGACCTCTGTTCAAGTGCTTACTGTCCGAGCAATTCAAAAGGATGAGAGACGGAGATAGATTTTGGGTGGAGAATCCCTCTGTGTTCAAACCAGAACAGGTTGAGCAGCTCAAGAAGACCAGCTTAGCTAGGGTTCTTTGTGATAATAGTGATAACATTACCAGAATTCAGAGGAATGTTTTCTTGTTACCAGAAGTTGATAACAAATTTGTCTCCTGTGATGAGATTCCTACAATTGACCTGAGAGCTTGGTCTGACTGCTGCGAAGAATGTTTGGTTCAGACTGAACATGGTGAACCGAGCAATACCATTTCTAGGACAAGACGACATGCTGCTGAAAAGTATCTTGCTGCTGCAAATGAAATCAATGATGATAAGAAAAAGCATGGTTCTAGAAAAGAGAAAATTAAGTATATTGAAGAGTCATTAAATGACGCTACTGAGGAGTATCGTAGAGTTAGTAAAGTTATGTATGATCTGAATCATAGAATAAGAGAAATGCAACATTTACTTCAAGAAGTGAAACATTCCAATAGGAATTGAACTTATGCTTCACTTTTTGACTTACTTTATCTGTAAATTTAGGATTACAAAAAATTTCATTGAAAATAATGTAATAAAATACCATTAAACTTTTTTCAAATATGACAAAACATATATATACATACATCTTAAAAAACTATAAGTAGGAGAAAATATTGTACTTCATAGTTACTCAATTTCAATATTTATACAAGTGTAAATTAATATTGTTTTCAATGAAATTTGCTTTATTAAGATGACTGTAAGTTTTGTAATTTAATTTTAATTTTATATTAAATTGTACCGAATAAAAAATTACACAATTTTTTTATAATGATTTTATACATATAAATAAAATAATATAAACTAACTATTATAACAATATATGTACATAAGTAGCTATTTAATTATACTATTGTATTATTTACACTCTCTTATTTACCACCAATAAATTTTGTATGAATACCTCGTGCGATTAGTGCACCATCATCTTTCTTTTTAACTTCAACTTCAAGAAAAGCTAATGTTTTGCCAGCCTTAATAGTTTTTGCATCTATTGTTACTACATCTCCAGGAAATGCTGCTTTTAGAAATCTGTGCCATCATTTATAAATATTTAAGTTTATAATAAAATATTGTGAAAAATGTTTTGCTATTTATTCAATACCTAACTTACGTTACATGTAAATCTACAGATACTCCAGGAACTCCAACTTTGTGACTCATTAAAGCGTAAGTTGAGATACAGTCTACAAGTGTTGAAGTAAAACCTCCATGCAATGATCCTCCATAGTTTAAACTTTCTTCGTCAACTTTTAGTTCAGCCAGACAGTTCCCGTTACCAGCACTTATAAGTTGTACCTAAAATTAGTTGCCACATTTCACTCATATAACCTGGATTCAAAGAACATAATTAGACTGATTATTATTAAATAATGCATGAATTGTTAATCTCCTGAATAAAATAAACAAAAAAGCATTTAAATATCTTTTAAATGACGAATAATTTTTCAAATTTTTGCTCTTATACTACATTCATTCTTACATTTTTTAAATTCCGCCCAAAACAATTAGAAGCCTTCGTACTTTCAAAAACAACTTTAACAATCTCAACGATTTTCGACATCTTGACACTTACTCAGTTGCTCGTTTAATAAGCTAACTCGTCGATAAATTCTTACTGGCATGAAAAATTTTTTTCATTCATGAATTTTCATTTCCATTTCATGATTGCGCAATCCCCCCGAGTTTAAAAATACAGTGTTGAGGTTAGGGTTCCACATGCGTAAATATGCATTGTATGTAAATAAATGCAGACGACAAGTGATTTTTTTATACACTTGTGAAAACATTTGAATCGTCGTTGAGCATCACAGCGCCGCTCAAAAAATGTTTGTCATTTAAATAAAGTTTCACTTTTTTTAGTTATTTTTTTAACTTAATTTTTTAAATAATTTATATTTAGTTAAAAATTAATTTTTTTTTCATAAAATTTTATGAAACATAATTTTTTTATAGTCAATCATTAAATAACGGCAATTGCTTTGCAAATTATAGCGTACATAAATACTTTATTAAACATTTTAGTATAAAAAAAATAGCCAACAATAAATAGGAAAATAGGTCAATTAATTGATATATGTAAATTAATGCATTGCAACGTTGATTTAAATCTCAAAAGAATAATTGTTCCAAAATCTATAAAAATAGAGTGTTCATTTACATTTAAATTATCGTATCACAACTTGTTTATAAAATCTTTATCAAAGTTACAATTTTTTATGATCTCTGAATATTCAAGTCTATTTAAAGCAACGAACAGACTAGAAAATTATGACTTTCATAGTCAAATACTGATTTACGACAGTTAAAATTATTAGATTAATTATCAAATTACTGGCGACAATAATATTGGATTAATTACAATAAACCTTCCATTAAACGAATGCTTTATTTATAAAGTACGCTATAATGTTATAATAGGTGCATTTTCCTATTGTGAAAATCTTCGCTAATACTGCACAAAGTGGAGCGCAAACATGTGTAGAATATGCGCGCGATTAGTAAATATACATGTGGGGCAAATCATTTCCGTCCTATAAGCCCGCCACGATCACGAATGCGCACTCGCTTTAATTTAACAAAAGCGAATGATTTTTAGAATGGATAGCGTCGCGTTTACAGCCGCACACAAATGAAAACGTTTAATAAAGGCAGTTTGAGAATATATATATGTTAAAATGGCACGTAAAATGATAATTTAAAATAATTTTGGGAAAGTCGAGAAAGACAGAAGCATTTTAAATAAATTTTCATCAATGATAAATATGTAAGTTTTACGCATAAAACGTTAAAAGTAATAAAAAGAAGGAAATCCGAGCGCCATCAATTTTTTGTTCACTGTAATGTTTTGTTCGTTAATGTCTGCGGTTTTGTTAACTTCCTCGCTTTTTTATGGTCTTATAATAACTCAATTTGGGTTGAACATAAAGTTCTACCCGAAGCTTATACTACTTGTCGTGCTCCACTTTTTGTATTTCATCAAATGGCTTTAGGCAAGGCTATTATTTTAAGGGGAAAAATAGTAATATACATGTATTTCGAAGGGAAATATGCATAAACTTATAGTTACGAATTTCTTAATTAATTTATGTTTGAAATTAAAAAAAAAATATTGAATTATTTTATTATATTATGTTAAGTAGAAGCAGACGAATTAGTCAGACGTAATTTATAAAAATGAATTTACTTCTTAATTACAAAAAAAGCTGCTTTTTTCATAAATATATGTTAAAATAGATTACATTATCACAATCTATCAAAACCTTCATCCAATACCTTTAAAAAACTAAATAATAATTTTGCACTTTTTAAAAAATCAAAAACTTCGTGAAACCGAAATTCAACCTAACTCATTAAATCGTGCAAATAAAAAAAAAACACCAAATCTCTCCTCGCCATTCCCTCCAATCTTTCGAAGCACAAAAGCTATAAGAACACGTCACTCCTCGGCCAAGAGCTAGAAAACCGCGAGTGTACAGTCAGCCTTACCGACGGTCAGCTCTCGTGCAGCGATTCCAGCTCTCCGCTGACAGATGTCCCGAGCAATCGACCTCCTCGCGCGGAGCTATCACCTATATATAGGTAACAGCTCGAACCTACCTGCCCGCCGAGAGAGCAGCTGTTCCGCTGTGCTCTCCCGTGTGTGTGTGTCTCTCTCTCTCGGATACACGCTTACCCACACACACACAGCGGCGGTGCGCGGCGTTGTTATCCGCTCGCGCGACGCGCGGTGAAGGGGAGCACAGCGACGAGAGATATATATTCGCGCGCGCACACGAGGCGGCTTTCGCGCGCTGCCTAATGCCTATATAGTATATACGCTCTCTCGATGTCCGTGCATATATATATTTTGCAAGCGCGCGTTGCCCAATCCTCGCGGCATTTATGATAATCTTTGAAAAATCGTCGCTCGAGCTACAACTGAACGCGGGAGGGCGAGCCGTAAGGTAGATCATTCGCGGCGAGTCCTTGAAGGAAGAGGCGCGGAGAGGCAGCTGCATCCGCGTATATATCCGCTGTTCTCCCCCATTGTACGTATATAACGCTCGGCCAAAGGAGCACGTATATACGAGAGCCTCCGGCGAGCGGCGGCGGCAGCGTACGTACTCCCACCCCCCTCCACCCCTCGCGCGCGCGGCTGCCCGTAGCGGCGCGCCGAGAGCGCATTCGAGGTTCGTCCGCCGCCGAGGAAGGAGCAACTCACCTCCTCCTCCTCCTCCTTCTCCTGCTCCTCTCTCTCTCTTTCTCCCCCTGAAAAAGAA
Organism: Ormyrus labotus; assembly: GCA_035582975.1. Classification (NCBI taxonomy): domain Eukaryota; kingdom Metazoa; phylum Arthropoda; class Insecta; order Hymenoptera; family Ormyridae; genus Ormyrus; species Ormyrus labotus. Next base: position 33,941,816 of record JAWWEO010000001.1, on the reverse strand, counting down.
AACAGAAAAGAAAACAGGATGGTTTCTTAAGGGACCCTCGGCGCGCTCCGAACCCACCGGGTGCATATCGTGCATATATATACGTACACTCGCGAGAGCCGCCGTGCGCGCGAGAGCGGCCGCCCCTCAGTGAGCGTGCGCGATGTGAGAGGAGAGGACCGCCGTACGTGTGTCGGCCCCGTTTTGTTGTTGTTGTTTGTTGTTGTGGGTGCGCTCGAGCGACCTCCCAGGCATGTGCTTCTCGGACGACGGGGGCGGATTTTTTGAAGGACGAGGATGAGGTGAAACGACTGGCTGGGAGCGGAGAAGAAGGTGAACAGGTTGGTGGATTTTGGTAGGTTAAGATTAACCTATAAGCCGATGTTTTTTTTTTTTGGAACGCCGGGAGAAAGGGGGTGCTTTTTTTTGGTTAAAGATGTTTGCGAAAGGGAAGATGTTTGGCGTTTTTTTGATGACAGCTTAATGGACAGTTCAAGTACTGGCGGAGTTTTTTTGTGCGACTAAAGTGGTTTTTTTAACTCTTTATTTTTATATTTTTTTCAATTTAGAACTTTATGAAAGAAGCTAAAATTGACAATTCTTTCGTGAAAATTGTTTTTCAAAATTTTATTCGTCGTAAAATAATGTAAAAGTGTCACGCTCCGTAAGGACTTTCATTAGAGCGGGAATGTAAACAAAGAGGAATTTCTTTTATCGTTTCGCCCGTAAACAGCGCAATAATGGATGAAAAGAAAATTTTCAAGTTTTGCGTAATTTTGATGTTGCGAAATTTTTACAGCATTTCCGTAAGAAAGAAACGGCCGAATAAAAAATTATTATACGGTACGATAAAAAAGAGAAAGGTAAATCCTAACCTTCGCATAATTTACTCCAGGCATTCCAAAGCGTAAAATAGTCGAGTGCACGTGAATGTACGTGCAAAACATGAATGAATTTCTGCGTCGCAGCTTTAGTATTCCTTCTCAAGAATAACTCGACAACAATGCGTTATTATCCACCGACGAAAATCGTTAAAATACCTTTTAATAACTATATTCCGACGTCCAAAAACCGTCCGCGATCGAATTGTTTAATATAATCCAAAGTTTAAGAACCGCGAAAGAATTCCCGCACAAAGGAGCGAGTTATACAGGGAGCGGGCACTTGTTCAATTAAAAACTCCTCCGCAAAAGTAATCAAAGCCAACCATCCAGCATCTCAGCTTTAAAGGTACGCAATCTTTCTCGGAAGGATCTGCTGGCGGTGCAGCGCAGCGGCGGCTGCTCTCTCTCTCTCTCTCTCAAGAGCAGGGGGATAAAAGGCAACGACTCCTGGCGCGTATAATCGCAAAAAGCGAGGCAGCGGCGGCGGCGGCGGCGGCGGCGGCGAAGAAGGAGAGGTACAGAAAAGGGCGAGGAGCCAAAGGGACTGACTCTCCGCGTGCCGGTATAATTAAGGGTGGCGCGACGCAGCTGGACTGCTGCCGCGGGAGGGGGGCAGGAGGAGGAGGATGCAGAAGCGGAGCCGCGGCGCGAGTCGTCCTCGCTCTTCCCGCAGGAAGAGGAGGCCCGGCGAGCGTTGACCCCCCCAGAGCAGCGCCACGAGGGTAAAGGGATCCTGCTCCACACGGCCTCCTGCTCCTTTTTTTTTTTGTGCTCCTCCGATCGACGGATCGCCTTCCCCCGATGTGGCGGCGCGAATTTTCGACCGAGGCTTTTGGCTTTTAGCGTTCGTCGTGTATTATATTAGGCTTTTGGGTGGGCTGTGAAGTCGCGGCGAGGGTAACGGAGTTTTTGGATTTACTTTGCGATTATTTGGCGGGGAAGACTTTGATCGATGAAATTAGCGGTGTGATTGTGAGTTAGTTGGACCGACGATGGATTGATAAAGTTTTCAGTTCGGCATGACGTTAAAGAATTGATACATGAATTTCTAATGATTGTATGTAAAATGAAATTGATTTTATCTGCGAGATAAATAACATTGCTGTTCAAATATATTTATTTTAATTTCTCCGTTTAAATGGACACCGAGGCTCAAATTATTTTCACAAAGCTGCGCTGCTCGGATTAATTAAGCACTCTGCGGATTTCCCGCAATATTTAAAAGCACTCGGGAGAGAAAGTATATCAATTCAGAACACTCTCGTTACTCAATTCGTTAATCCGCTCCTCAGAGCACGGAGTCCCGGAACGCGAAAATGCGCGGCTGCCAGAAGTCGAAATCCGCGACTTTGGCGCGGGTGGACAATGGGGCCGATGCAGGCGTATACGGCAACTCGCTCGCTTCGGTCTTCTTTGGTGGTCCCCGCACACCGCGCGCACCACCGGGAACTCCTACAAGGTACGCGTCTCCATTAGCGTGCGGGATTTCGGCCGGGCTGCGAATAGCTTCCTATCGACGCGCGATTTTTTTGGATTCTTCGCGAGCGGAAGATTGTACGAAATAAATCTCTTCGAGTTCGGTTGGTTGTCTATGAAATATTCGGGTACTGTCTGCTGTTGGAGAAGACGGTATCGTTTGAGGAAACGGAGCGCGACATTTTTAATGCGAAGATTCGCTAAGGAGCTAATAAGTATTTATCTGTGTATTTTGCGGATGCGTTAAAAAGAACCGTGTATTATAGAACGTATCGAGTAACCGTAAATAACTGTTTGCTTCCCTAATTAAAAGTTTTTTTACAAAGGCTCTAATTGGCTTCGATCTGCTGATTATGCATTACACCGATTATAGACACTCTTAGATCTCATTTCAAAAGTGCACTGACTCTCCCGAACAAGTAAGGGACGAAGTCTAAACGTTCCCCCTCGATCAAGACACTAATCTCCTTCCCGACCGACGCTTAAAACAAAAACCCTAACATCTCCCCCGTCGTTTCCCTAAAAAAAAAGTCTCGGATTCGCCGTCCAAAGGAAAAATGAACGCCCGGCGCAATAAATACGCAGAGGCATCGCGAAGCGAAGACCACCGCGTACAGGCTGCGTGTAAGCATCGCCCGGACATTTTCATTCGCTTCTGAAAGAGAGAGAAAGAGAGAGAAGCGCAGGGAGAGAGAGAAGAGGAGCTGCTCGAGCACAGCTCGTGTCGTCCCCCCCGATGAGAGCGGCTGTATATATATATATATAGGTGTGCGCGCGTGCACATAGGTGTATCTCGATACGTTCGACTCGCCGCACGCGCGCGCCGCGGGTTTCTCTCTGCCTCCTCGAAAGGCCTCTTCAATCTCTGCTGTGTGCCTTTTTCATGCCCGAGACTCGTTTTCTTCATCGACCGCCCGGTTATATATATGTATATATATATTTTTTCTTTTTTCTACGAAGTAATAGACGACGTGTGGCCGTAATTGTTTAATGTCGGGGCCTTCTGTCTTCTCTTTTTTCTTTTGGTTTGCCCTCGGCCGCCGGGGGAACACAAAGGACGCGGATTTTTGGAGAGCGAGTAGTCGTGGATTGGGATCGCCGTAAAAGGATCGCCGAGGTTCAATGCTAAGACTCGGCGCAGAAGGAAATTCTACTCGCGGGCGAGTAATGAGAACTGCTCTTTGGGTATTTCTATTTCAAGAGCGAATGACTTTTTCAGGACATTGTTCGGAGAGCGAGAGAAACAAGTGGAACTCCGCGCGGCTGTCGCGGCCTTTATTTCTCACGCGAGATCGGTTAATCATCGAAAACAAAAATGTATACAAAGCGGTCACTCGTTGGTTTGTTCCATCGTCACTGCAGTTTCGTATTTACAAACGCGCCACGACGGAACGAGCAGGTGAATTTTTACTTTGGAATTTAGCTCGCGTCGCCGTTTTTCACCGGAAAATCAAAATAAGTGCATCGACTAAGCGCTCCATCGTCATTTAAACGCATCCTCAAAGAAACAAATTCCCACCCCGGTGATTTTCCGCACAATTAATCCCCCCCCAACCAAAGGTCCCCCCAAATATCCCCTCCCTCTCAGAAAGCTCGGAAAATCAAATTTTCCGCGGCGGCAGTCGTCGCGCTCGCTCTCGCGCGGTTCCTCTCCGCCGCGGCGTCACGCTCGCCTGTGCATTAATCGCGCGCGTGGTATCTCTCGTACTCGCGAGTCGCGCGCAAGAGCGCCGAACACATGTACCGTACGCCGAAGCGCGATACGAACTCTCCGCGCGAGAGCCCGAGCGAATTGATACGTCGGATCGAGCCGCCGCCGCCGCCGCCGCGATTTATCGCCTGGGATACGTTATGCGCGCCCGATCGAATTGTCGTGCGAGGCTCGGGTATCGAGATGGTTTCGGGTTTTTTTTTCTTTTTTTTTTTGGTGGTGGTTTTTCTTTAATTAAGTATTGCCGGGTGGGAAGTGGCGTTTTTAATGCTCGGTGGTAAGAGTTTTGTTGAAGAAGCGGCCGAGGTTGCGTTTGTTTTGGGTAAAATGTTTAATGCAATTTTTAAGAACGAAGTTATCGGTGAATTGGATAAAACTATTTTAATTGCGCTTGAGAAGTGCTTTCACATTACGTATGCAAATGAAAGAAGAGACAGAAAATACACGGTGCACTTGAGCTGTTTACACAAGTAATGAAGATTCCCTTGTTGTCTGTAGTTTCAGGCTTTTAAAAAATACAAAAGGGAAATAAATGGAAAATAAATATCGGCAGTAGACGGAATGTAAAGGAATGAGAATTAGGTTATAAAAGTGAAAATAAAAATTAAAAATTTACATTGATTTAATAATAATTGATGATGAAATAAAAGCACGTCGCGTTTTATTTCCAAAAGTTTTTGACGTTAAAATATTGCGGAGGGAAAATTAAATTCTCGTTAAAAGTCGTTGAAGCGGCATGTAACAATTTTAAAATAATTGATCGTGAATTTAATTCAATAACAATAAAGTTTCACAACGAGAGGAAAGACACCAGTAAAAAAGTTGAAAGATTATTAAAACTCATTATCCAACACCCCGGAAACGTCGTTCCTCATAACGATCGAATTACGAAACTCCAAACTCCATTATACCCAATTTCCTAATTACAATCAATATTCCCCGCCAATAAACCAAAATAAACTTATCCCCCCCAAGACACCCCGCAATCCCGAGGGGAAAATTGACGAAATTTACCAAATCGCACAGGCGATAACCCCCGCGGCATTCCAGCGGCATCGGGCGCTCGATCTAAAAAAGAAAAACAAAAAAAAGTGGCGGCAGCCTCGATAAAAGAATCGTAAAAGTAAAAGCAAGGGCCGCAATCCTCGGCGGCATTACCGCTCAAATCAGGTGCATCGCGCCGTGGAATCCGGCCCACGCGCTCGATATCGACATTTTAAGATCGGAAACGCTCCGGCTGAGAAGAACCTCGGAATATAAATTTCGTGCTCTGCGTGTGTGTGGGTCTGTGTGTGCGGTCGACTCGATTAGCGCGGCTTTACGTTCGACGAGATGAAAGAGGGCAAAGCGGGTTCTTCTCGGTCGATAGTTTTGAGTTTGGCCTTTTTCTTTTTTTTTTTAACGATAATGCAGCGGGCAATAAACGGGTTTAGCGCGAGAGTTGGGGGGGGGGGGGGGGGAGCTTCTTGGTGTTTCGTAACTGCGGAAAATGGAAGGGTAATAATCGATTTTTACCGAACGACGAGGGATTTTCGAAGGGGAAGGCGCTGTATTTTCCTTTTTATTGTGGCGTTTTTATCTCCGCGATTAATATTCTCCTATTGATTAGCGAGCGATAAAAAGCCGAGTATTAAAACGGTATACCTTAAAAATAGGAGCAAATACATAATTAGATTGAACTTCAAACCTTTCTCGGAAGGATTGCTTGCTCAAGTTTAGTATTAGCAAATAACTGTACTTTTGTAACTTAAAATTTATGCTTCTAAGAATCGTCTTTTGATCGCGAAAGAATTTAGTCACCTCTGACGTAATTTAAGAAAAATCTTGCACTTCTCTCATTTATTAATTTCAAGCATTAATGCTAGACGTCTAAATATTGTCAAGATAAAATAAAATCGTTCTAAATAAGTTTCTTAAACATTAATAAATTCGAGAAGATTATTTTTTAAACTTTCAGTATAAAAATCTCCCAGACTTCCTCACAAAAAAAAACTATACACTCTTAAATATTATTCAGTCCTCTCACTTTGATTTCTCAACGTCACCACGCACATTGATCGATTACGTCCAGCTTCAACGAAATAAATGCCGTCCACCTGCCAGAGAGTAAAAAGCAAGCATTTTTTTTTTTTTCACCGAAGCATCCAACCCACGCGTCTGCGATAAGCAGCCTCTCTTTCTCTCTCTCTCTCTCTCTCTCTCCAAGGTCACGGCGTCTCCGCGGCGCCGATTACACGACTGGTTCTCTCTCTTCGGCGGAGGATCCTCTGGCTGGGGTTTTCGTGTGTGCGAGAGAAGGAGAACCGGCCTAGAAGTCGCCGGCGGCTGACCGTAGGTAGGAAGAATTCGAGGCGTGTCTCGGCGTCGCTTCCTTTTTCCTCTCTTTATTCCTCCTTTCTTCTTTCGGCCCCTCGGCTCTCTCTGCCTGTATGTGTGTGCGCGCACCACACACGCGCGTGCGAGCGAGAAAAAGCCAGTGATTCATACGCCGACGCCGAGGCGCGGAGTTTAGGATCCGTTTGAAGAGGCGATCGCAATTGTCCGCGGCGATTGTCGATAAATTCTTGCTAATGGCCCGGTAAATTATCGGCGAAAGTCTCTCTTTCGAGTTCGTGGCCGCGCGCTTTTTTATCGCCGGCGATGCATAAATTCGACGCGGAACGGCGGAGAATCATAGCGGACGATTATCCAATTAGAGGGCAGAGAGATAAATGCGCGAGGAGCCGGGCTTAATTGATAAAGCACGATTCCTCGATCCGGAGTCGATTTTTATTGCGGAAGGCAGTTTTCGAGGAAAAAATTAGCGGCGGCGTATACACGTAGCTATTAGGAAACTAAAGCTTCAAAGCGTTTGCATCGATGGGGAGTGTATGATTTAGACAATTTTCTTAATTGCCGCTGGGAGGAAGTAAAAAATGTGTAAAAAGTTAAATAGTTTTGTTGACTTGTTCTTTTCTTTGAAAAGCTTTTTTTTACTTCCTTTGTCTAATTTTATTAGTTTTGTTTTATTGCATTTTAATTATTCGCTAAATCGAAACATTTTACTTAGACGCGAAAGAAAAGAAAAAAATCTTACGTATTTTATCTATCAAATAAATAAGTTAACAGTAGAATGTGAAATTTATGTGTCATAAATTTAGTGTTTCTTATCAATTTCTATGAATCAAAGATGTCTAAAAAGATGGAATGAAAGTACTCTTTCCTTACTTATGACTTATTCTTCTAGAACTGTATTCTATTCTTCGATAAGATCAAGCATAATCTTTGAAAAAAGACTATTTTAGTCTTTTCAATAAACATTGGCCTTTGATTCCATTGTCAGCAAAGCTGCTTTAAATATCAATACTTATAAATTTAAAAGCCTTACATAACAGATTTAACAAACTTCAATCAATATGCAAATGCAATTTATTGAATAATATCTGTGAGAAGTCTTGCGTATATTAAATATAACCATCAAGCTCATACAAAAAGTAACGAACAAAGAGAAATACAAAATACGCATTATTAGTTTTCTCTTACCTTCGAAACGGAATAAAAGAATCTTTACGTGTTGCGAAACCAAAAAAAAGGGCTGAGAGATGAAAAAAAAAAAGAGGAAACTGGCACAAAAACTATAAAAATACTTTTATAGCCGAACCCATAAAAGAATTTTAACATGACTTGTTTCTCAAATGACCCATATATGCGTCCACGTACAGCGAAACCCGATGCATAAAAAACAGACTCTCGTAAAAATTAAGCCAACAATCGCAGCCATTTTCTGGTAATAAGTAACGAATTTTGTTCTGCGATTATTTTTGGATATCTTTTTACACTGTAAACTTTGCTGCTTTCGTTTCATTTGATCTAAAAGTTTGTGAATCGAGTAAGTTCGAGTAAGTTCGGCGGCTTCTCTTTTTTAGAACGACCCTGAAGACTTTGATAAGAAGATTTATGGTCTGTCGTTTATATACATTTATTTACATTGACCAACTCCAAACTCACTTTTTCAATCGCAAATAGTGCTTTTTTATTTTCGTAAATACACTGTATAGATCTTTATCACTTTACCTTTCACAAAGTATAAATTCGAAAAAATGGCAAACATCCCGTGAAATATCATTATTCCAAAAAGTTTCTTCATCTATCTTCAAATAAATCATACAATTTTATTTTCCCCTTTTCAGCTGCGAAAGTCTTTTATTGTGCTAAATCCCAATATGCTCTTATAAATTCATCCCAGTCTCCACTTCACCTCTAATCACATCTCTTTGACAAAAGTTCGAAGCCCCTCCTAGCGGGGCGATCCGCAAGAAATCCGCAAAACAAACCTCCCAACTTGTGCAAACTTAATTAAATCCCGCGGCCGCGAGCCTCAAAACAGCCGAGCCCTTTCATCGCTTCCCCGGCGTCCCAAATCCCTTTTTTTCGCGCCGCCCGTTCCAATTCAGGCACACGAGGCAGCTCGAATCTCGACAAGAAAGCCGAGAACGAATCCAGCTCTTCGCGATTTCGCTTTCGTTCGCCGGATCCGCTCCGTCCGTCCGTTTTTGCGCCGTGGCGGACGTACGGCAGGTGCGGCGGTGTCTCGTTTTTTTGCGAATATTGTTTTATTTACGCCTTCGGCGGGCAGTTTTCTGCCCGCAAGTTTTAATTCGGATTAAATAATTCAGGGCCCTTCGGCGGCGGAGCTCTCTTCGCTCTCCCTCCCTCTTTTCTTCAACCATCGCCGCCCTCTCCCGGCCTCTTCGCCGCTTCCTTTTTTCGCTGAGTAGGTGCTTTTTTCTCATTTCCCTTTCCGCGCCTGTCCTTTCTTTTTTTTTTTCTGCTTCCTCTGCCTTTTTCCGCGCCGGGCTTCTCCCCCATTCGCCGGGTGATGCGCGCGCGCGACTATATCGGCTGGGAATAGGAGAGGTGTATATTCCCCGAAGCCGAGGCGGTTAGACGGAACGCCGCCGCCATTGATTCGATTAGCCGAACGGTGTCTTTATGTTAAGTTACGGGGTGAATAAATTATTCATGGCTTCGACGCTGATGTAATGATGAATTATGGCATGATTTTCTAATGAGTCAGTGGCGTTTTGTAAGGGTTGTTTTGTAGCGACTTGTGCCATTTCGTAATTCGTATTATATTAAATAATTATATGACTTTGAACGACAGGGGAATAATTTATTTTCACCGCAGAGGAGGTTTTAAAATGATGTCGAAATTAAAGCGAATGACGAGAAAATAATAACGATCCTGTAATAAGTGATTTTATGGTGGTTTATTTTTCAAAATTTAATTTCAATTAATACAAAGACGCAATTTTTGAAACTTTCCTTTTTAAACTTACAGTACTATTATTCTAACACAACTTTAAACATCTCCTACGAATTAAATTCTCCTTTCCCTCGCCAACGAATCCGTTTCCAGAAATCCATTATACCCGCCACCCTCCGTCGGACGCTCCGATTTTTCCCCGAAGCCCTTCTCCCCCGCGTCTATATAATAACAGTTCACGCGCGTAAGTTTTCGCACACCCGCGCCGTATATATATATTCTTGTTTACCGATGGTGTGTTTCCATTTTTTCTGCGAAGGTGCGGCCCTCTCCCCCCGTCAAAGGGCTGGCGGCCCCTCGAGCTTGAAAAAAAAAAAAAGCGCCGCGGCGGCAGAAAATTTTCGCGTCGCTTAGCGAACACTCGTCGGCCCTTCATATTTCGTCTGGCGCGCACACCTTTGTAGGCCGAGAGAGAAGGAGGGAGAGCCAGGGCACACTGAATCCGTGTTTGCGCTCGAACGGATGGATAAGCAGGGGGAGTAGTCTCTGTGTGCGAGAGAGAGGCCAAGTGAGATGTAGGCAGCGACTTTCCCGAGGCACGGAAGCGTGCTCTCTTCTCTGGGAAATTGGTCCCGAAAGGACGCGGAAAACGGATGGGATGCTTTGCGATGGAGATGGGCTGTTTTGCTGTGATCTGCGCGTTATTGACGTAGTTTTCCAAAATAAACCCTAATTTTCTGCCTCGGAAACGATGTAACTCGAACAATTCGTCATTGTAAATTATTTACGAACGATTGTGTTGCATCAAGTTTTGAAATAATTAGTGTTTTACCAAAGTAAGTTAAATTCTAACAATTCATTTCCCAAAATACCTCGGCTCAATAGACTTTATTTACAACATACGAAGCACAAAGAAAAAACCTATGAACGGCCGTCGCTCAAAAAGGATTTTATATTTATGCGCTGACGTAAAATTAACGAGAAAAGTAAAGTGTAATGACTCGGGTGACAAATGCCTGTAAATAGAATACCAGACAAAAAGTAACGCACCGTAAAAATGATCTGCGAGAGCGTATATATTCCCCGGCCGGGGGAAACGAGCGGCTCTTACGCACGACGACGACGACGACGTGAGTCACGCCGAGAAAGCCGGAATCGGATCATCAGCCGGGCGTTTTACGGTATCATATATCGATGCAAAGCACTAAAATCGCCGTTAAAATTGTTTATTTCCCTGCTGAAATTTCTGATCCGCCGATACTTCGGAGAGCTGCGGGAAACGAGCTTTTTCCCTTTCGAAAGCTCTTTTTTTTACTGTGGAGTCGGCCTCTCTAAATTTTTTGTTTTTTCAAAAAGAAAATTCAAAGCTTTTTGAAACGTATTTAAACATTTTACATGCCACTTGAGAAAGTATATAGCTTCTTACGGTGCTTTTTCACTTTTTTTTTGCACGTCAAGTGCTTAGAATAGAGAGGTTGAAAGCACGAAACAAAAAATAAATCCCAACTCGAAAAGTAACTTTCGTAATTACATTATCAGAACACATTTAATATCACTTCTTTTCCGAATATCTACAGTACATCGCCCCGCAGCCTGTTAATTAAAACGAACCACTTCCCCGGACAAAAACACGCATCTCCCACCATCAGCCTCCCGCAAGAAGCCGAATCCTCCATTTATCAATGGCGCGCATAAAAACATCCTTTTCATCTTATCTCGCGCGTCGGCTAACTTCCTTCCAGCCTCGTGGAAACCGCCCGAGCCCAACCCTTGCCAACTCTCTCTCCCCCAAAAGAAAACGACTTCGAGGCTCCTCTGGCAGCAGGCACTGAAGCTCTGTCTCTCTTATTTTCCAGAAGCAGCAGCAGCGGCAGCAGCAGTAGAGTCTAGGAGTCGGATGTGGCCGGGCCAGGAGGAAGCATGCCCTCGAAGAAGCAGTACAACCTCGTGCACAATGACGAGTACGACACGCGGATACCACTGCACAGCGAGGAGGCCTTCCATCGCGGCATCGTTTTCCACGCCAAGGTGCGTACATATACATGTAATACGCGATGCCGGGCACGCACCGGGTTTAACGGCCGCGCGCACACCTTGGAAGAGGGCACTTTTCGCGATTGGCGCTGCTGCGACGTGGGAGCTTCGTTGGCCGCGACGACGCTGCGATTCGCTTTTCAAGGCGGTGGCTAATGAGGGTTGTTAATTTTGCGCGGAGGAATAGAAGGAGGAGGTTCGAGGAAGATATCCTGGCGGTCGTAAAATTATTTTTCTTTTTGGGAAACGATGGCTTTAGTTGGGGGGAGAATCGTTTATTTTACGGCGGAAAAATGATTTTATGGACACTGAAATCAGACTTGATAAGAGGAATTCTTGTTGCAAAAAAGTTTACTCATCTTCGCAATGAAATTTAGACATTTACCAAACGATTATAATGCAGTAATTGATTTAAAATATTTCACGACTTAATCCTCTGAAGTCATATCGCTTCTTCGATCAAAATTCTGAATTCCTCATTACTTTTCGCGATTTGCACTTTAATCAATCCTTAATACACCTTCGGAAAGCTCCCTCGATTCCCCCTTCAAGATTAAAGATCCAGATAGCATCCGGAACTCATCACCTCTTCTCTCACCTCAACGAAAGCTCCATAAAAACGACCAGCCATCCGATTCGAGCCGCTTTACAAGTTTCCTCTCCATTTTCCGCGCCCTCGAACGTCCCAAAATCTCTCCGAAGCCATCGAACGTAGCGTAATTAAAAGACAAGCACATCCGCGCAACAATATTCCGCGCGGCGCCGCGGAGCGTAACCCTGTTATACATACCCGGCGGCGGGGCCCGGTGTATATAATTCACTTCCGCGCGAACAATTCCATTTTCCCGGGGCATCGGCGGGAGATCGACGGGCGCATCGAGCGGCCGTGAAAAGCTGCAGGTGTAAAAAGCGCCGTAAAAAGCCTCCGTACGTCCGTCGGGGTCGGGGATCGTATATATTCGTACTGCTGCTATACGCGTCTCGCTCTCTTTCCGCGGCCGCGCGCGCATTTTTACGAGGGAGCCGCGTGTTTTTTTTTTTGTTGTCGTTGCGCGCGATATTGGCAGCGACGCGGTGCCAGAGGATCCGTCTCTCTGTGCCAAAGTGTTGCCTGTAATGGATCTCGCGATTGTCGCCGCCGCCGCCGTCGCTGCTGCTTTGGAAAATTGACTTCCGAGGCAATTTTGCGCGACGGGCTTTTTTCGTTTTCTCGTCGGGGAGCTGCCTCGTAAATGTCGACGGAGCCTTTTGACGGCTTCCTGGTTGGGGAGAAGAACTTTGGGATTCTGGGCGACGACTTGTTTTCGTTGATGCGGGGTTTGATGTGCGGTAATTGCTTACGAGGGATGCTTATTTGACTATGCTGAGACGTTGTACAATTGTTTGGGATTTTATTATAACTAACGTGAGCTCAAAATTTGTACTGTTTCAAAAGCACAAATTTCTCAAGTATTCAACTTTTAACAAATATCACAGCTTCTTGCGAATGAATTAGCATTCAAAAATAACGTAGATAATAGACTTAAATTCTTGCACAATAAACATCAGCATCACCTCTCAAATTAATTTATCACCCCTCGAAGCCATTGTAAGACCAAATAATAGCATTTGCAAACCCATATCAATACGGCAAGACGGGGCGCGAGTTGCATCCATCGATTTTCCGTATATTATCGCGGAGCGGAAAGAAAAAAAAACCGCCCGGGAAAGCTCAGCTGTTACCCCTCGCGGCGAAGTACTTTCTCAGCCGCTTTTGTTACCAGCGTCGCGCGCGTTATCTCTCCCCGCCCGGCCCGGAACGGCGCGGCGATCCACTCTTTTCTCCCGCGCGGCGAGCTGGCCACGCGCGCGCGAAGCGGTTATTTCGTAAAAAAAGAATCGCGACGCGACGAGTGATATGCTTTTTCCTCGTATCCGCGCGCTCTGGGTGTCCGGAGCTTTCTCCTCGGCTCTCGCGCGCGATCTCCGCTCGTTGTTTCGCCTCTCTTCTCCGCCGAAACATCTGTTACATCTGACCGCGAGATAAGCGGTGTATCGGGAGGCATCTGGGGATGGAGATTGCGCGGCTCTCGGCACGCGGTTCGCCTGGAAATCTGGAAAAGGGGGCTGTATATCCTTTGATCTCTCGGCGTGCTCTCCTCCTCGTATAAATTGTTTGTTCGCGCTGAAAGGAATAATTGCCCGCGGATTCTTCGCGTTATCGATTAGAAAATCAGTTTGCGTAATAAACGGGAGATTTTGCGCGGCGGCTCTCGACGCCTTTTATTTCGACCAACGTTTTGTTATTCATTTATTGCAGCTGGCGATATCGCTTTCTCGATTTAATATACTTACTCTCTACTTATTTCGGACGACTTTTCCTTCCCTCGATCGTTTTTAACGCGCAAACTTTCGCGAAACACTCCAAAATTACACAGTGCCACCGCCACCAGCCAGTTTAAATATTCTCCCCCGAAGCGGCGCAGCGATTTCCCTCCGATCGAAGCTCTGCGAAAACTCATCGGAAGAAAGCGCCTCGCCTCCTCGCGGAACAACTTTTAATATCCGGCATTTAGCCCCTCTCTCCCCCCTCCTCCTCGAAACGTCCGCTTAAACCCTTATATAGGTGTGCAATCGGCGCGCCGCTCGCCGGGACGGGGAGGGAACAGCAGCTCCCTCGCGCCGCAGTTTTCCCGACAGACGTCGCATTATGCAAAACGCAAACTCGCCGTATATAAAAACGGTCCCCCCTCGGAAGCCGTACAATCATACAACAGTTTATCGCCGACTACCGTTATTACCGCGCCCTTTCCTGCGGTTCCCGATCGAATTAATTATTTAATCCCCTCGGACGTTCGTCGTCTCCTTCACATATTGTTCCCCGCGACAACTTGGCCGCCTCGACGAGAGGAGAGCCTCCTGACCCGGCGCCGTCTGGACGTGTATCGACTGGGCCTTCCACGCGTTATATATATATATCGTCCTCTACGTGCACCGTTTCTAGAGTAGGCGAGGATGTATCCCCCTCCCCCCGCCCGCGGCGGCACGCACGACGTCATTACCGCACGATGAACTTCTATATCTTTGCCGCTTCGCTTCTTTCTTTCTTTCTATATTCGCTCGCGAAGCTTAATTTCGATTCCTTCTACGACGCGGGGCTCTCTCTGGCTTCAACTCGAGGCTTCTTCTTTTTCAGTTCACCCTCGTTATTGCCGGCTGATTTCCAGAGCTTTTTTTTGCTCTCTCTCTCTCTCTCTCCGCACAAGTTTCCCGCGGCTAATTGCGTCGGAGAGCGCAACTTTGCGCGCCGTTGAGAACCGAAATTGCGCCACGGTTCGGTTGTTGAGGAAGTATATAAGCGATCGATGAGGATGAATGCCAATTTTAGGTATTTATTTTGGAAACTTTTTTCCCTGGGTAGTTTTGTGTGATTATGAATGGATCTCGATTGCATATCGCAGTATTATATTTCGAAAAATTTTTTTTTCCTTTAACACTTTTATACGGAATTTATTTTAAAGAAGCAAGAAGTAGAATGGAGTGGTCGGAAAAATATAGCTTATTCTAGAGGAACTATTTTTGTTACTAAAAAAGCACAGTGGCTAAATTTTCTATATAAAGGATACTAGTAGAGTGGCTGAAAAATTTAGTAGAGCAGTTTCTAGAAAGCTTGCTTATTAATTAGTTACCGTTAAAAATCTAATATTGCATACTTCAGAAATGATTTACTGAAATTTTACTGCCATCATCGGACATTTCTTGATTGGCACTTGCCAGCGTGTTAAGCTGGTTGTTTATTATTCCGACTCGGTGATTATTTGCTAATTACAGTGAAATTTCACAAATTCATATTTTAGAGAGCGCTGCAGGTGCATATAGTTTCTAAGAAGTGGATTAAATGCCTGCTCCCAACTGTGGAAATTTGCGTTATCGGCGAACCTATTTACAGGCTGTACGCACAAAAACTGAATGTCTAAGTGGATAAATTTTAATTGAATCAGTACTGTCTGATAAATCTATATCCGCCGTTTGATTTACAGTTCGGATGATAGAAAAACGAATGATAAATAGCAAAAAATTTAAGTGCACAACGTTTCCCGATATCTTCTTCGTTTAGTTAAAAAAAAATTAATAATCCAAGTGTACGTAAAAATAATGCGGATTTGAGTTGTTCCGCGCATAAGTGCAGTCGCTTCGAAGTGCAGAACGCTCCGACTGCCAGGCGAAATTACTTGATTTCTAGTTTTCTTGTACGCTTTGCGAGGCTTTATTTAAGTTTTTACGTCGGCGAGATGCGTTTTATGGTTACCGTGGTATCGGAATTTTAATTACGTTCCTAACGTTGCTTGCGACTGCTTTAAAAACTGGCACGAGAGTAAAACCTATACTCCAAAATAAAATATAACAGTACACTGAATAATGCAGAAATTACATTTCCAATGGATACATGCGAACGGCGGAGGAAATTAAAAAAAAAAATATACGCGTAAATATACAGCGGAATATCCTCGGCGAGTCCCGGGGAATATGATATTACACGGAATTTAAACTAGTTCAATAACTTTAATGCAAAGCTCGCCGCATATATAAGCGTGCGGAGGCAATTTTCATGCGCGCTTTAGTTGTTTGTACTGCGCTAAATATTCCGAGTAAAGATATTATTTAAAAAAAACTATACTTAAATCCCTCCCCCTCCTTTTACATACAAAGTAGTTGGCCATTTTTTTAAAAGATTCGCACGCGGTAATTCGCGCTTAATTTAAATTAATGAATAAAGATGGCGTACGATAAAAAAAAACTCTTACCTCTGCATGGCTCGCGCGATAAATTACGCCGCTTTAAACGGGGAAGCTTCCAAGTTATGCTCGTAAAAGAAGTTTATCCCCTCGGACTATCAAAGAGAGAAATTAACAAGTTCGCAAGCCCAACAAGTATGTTATCGTCTAAAGAGCGGCATCGACGCACGCTATTATTTACCGACTCGCTTGAAATTTAATCTCTGCTAAATAACATCTCGTAAGTATAAGCTAAGATTTTCTGAGATAATATAGTTTTGACCTATTTTTAGACTCATCGCACTCATAATTTTCGGCGTTTACGTTCCTCGCTCAGCAGGGGGGTGACGTGTGTGTGTTTTTTTTTTGTTCCCCAACATTTTCCGTACACATTCTTGCACTCCCGTGCACTTCCTCGTACTTTGTATGGAGTGAGTGTCAAGCTCCGCGTCTAGAGTAGGTAACAAAAATGTATCGTTATAACGCGACGAGTGTCTCGAGAGTTTTTAAAATTCCGTCCGAGTAAGGGAATAAAAGGCCTTTTGCTTTGAGGAAGATGATCGACTGGCTGATTGGAATCGTAAAATGTTGTCGCTGAAGCTTCGGCCGTGGACGTACTTCGTTTTTAATACATTTTGTAGTGAAACGGTTCTGAGAATTATTAGAAATTTTAGTTTCATAATTCGAGGGATTACGAATATATTTCACAAAAAGCTGTGATAAAAGGAGGATCAGACGGATAGGAAAAAAAATTTATTTCAATCTCTCTTGAACTTAATCCCTTCTCCGATAAATATAGAACGACACTGAGCTGTATTTTATAGTAAATTGAATTTTTTTTTAAATTTTAAATCTTTCACAAAAGTATGCAGAGTCTTAAGAATCACTGCGCTAATACTCCGATATTAAAATTCATCCCGATAACGTCCCTTTCCATAAACTTCGTTAATTAAATCTCCGCCCTGCGAACAAAATAATCCCCCGCAAACTAGTCATCGGCATCCGCCCGCCTAAACAATCAAGAAAAACCTGAATTTCCAATTAACGGCGCACAAAAGGCGTCACTCGCAGGCCGCTCTCGATCCCGAACGAGAGCCTCATTCAGCGGCGCATTAAACGGTCGGTCTTACTTTTCACGCCGCGTCTCGTCCCCCCCAGAGACCCACATAAAGCGGTCCCTCAATGAGCCGTAAAATTCATTCATTTTTCAACGCTTTAACGCATCGACTTACTCTCTCTTTCTCTCTCGGCTGTTGCAGTTCATTGGCTCAATGGAGGTTCCACGACCGACCAGCCGAATGGAGATCGTGGCGGCGATGCGCCGGATCCGCGTGAGTATAATAACGCGGGGGGAGAAACGAGTTTCTCTCTCTCCTCTATCTATATATATCTCTCTCTCTCTCTCCTGCGAAGACCGCCGTGTACTCACATCGGCGCTCGCCCTTTTTTTTTTTTTTTGTCCCCCGGTTGCAGTACGAGTTCAAGGCCAAGGGGATCAAGAAGAAGAAAGTGACGCTGGAGGTCTCCGTCGATGGTCTGAAGGTCACGCTCAGGAAAAAGAAGGTGAGCTGCTTCGGTGGTCGAATTTTTTTTCGGCGACGCGAAAATTTTTTAACGACGCGCCGGCAGTTTCGTAATCGGAAGGTAAGCGCGATCGTGAGAGGTGAGAAAGCGGGATTTTTACGGTTTGTTTTGAGGAATTTTTAAATTAGAAGCAACTACTTTCGGTGAGAATATTTTTTGTAGTGAAGACAGGAGGTTGAACGATCCGTTAAAAATTATGTATGTTCTCGTCGAGATTGTGTAATGCTTCCTTTTCCTTGTATGTTATTTGGTGCAAGACAAGCAGTAAAAATAATTTATGAGACAGTAATAAGTCGGGAGATTTAAATTTATTTGTTTTAACAATTCCTGTCACGATGTCATAAATTCGAGGAAATTAGATGGGTTAATTAAATATGAATTTTGCATAAATCACACGTTTATTATTAATTTTGCTTGTTTAACGTTTTCAAATATGAATATTAAATGGAGGTCTTTTATTATATAATTTAGAATATCAAACGCGTTTAATGTTTTATACTTGATTGAATTTACAGTTAATTAGCTAATTTTAAACTTTATAACTACAAAGATTCGGTCAATAACTTTCGTTTTATGTGTTTACTGTAAAATATCGAAGACAATTTCCTTGATTACTTTTTGTTTGTCCAGAATTGATTCTGTTTGTCTCCTGACTCCTTAACGTTATAAAGCATTCGCGAGCGTAAACTTTCGATAACTAAAGTTTTAAAACCTGAAATACAGAACTTCGAAATTCGATTTAAGGACATTTTTAAACGCGAACGTTCTCAAGCACGTGTTACCCGTCGCCGAACTATTTTTAAATGAAATTCTTTGGAGTACGTTTTCAGAATTTAAATTGCTCTTAATACGATACATCACGTAGATAAATAATAAATAATAGAGTACATCGCATAAGAAATATTCTCTTCTTCATTTAAAATAAGCTCCGCGTGTACCAATTAGGTTTTCTATTTTTTTTTTAAATTACTTTATCAAACTTTCTCTCGCGAACTTTAGGAAATTATCGGTAGTCCATTAAAGGATTCCGAGGTCGTTATTTTCTGATGAAAATTGTGTTATTCTACTTGTAACCTTTAAGAGGATCTCGAAGCAGCGCGGAAGTACAGAGAGAGTCACGAAACATCGTGACCGTCGTCGTTGCGTCCGCCAATTTTCCCGCGAAAAGTAAGCAGCGGAAAAGTACGCCGCCGCTCCGAGTTCGCTCTCTTTAAATCGTGTGCCGATCGATTAATTTGGCCTCGGCGGAGAGACAATAACCATCAGGATCACGCAGTTTTGACAGTTTGATTAAACCGTTGAACTTGCAGTTTCCAATTTTGCAGAAAAAACAACACTGGCTGGACGAAAGCAAGCTGGTGCTCATGCATCATCCTATCTACAGGATATTTTACGTGTCGCACGACAGCCACGACCTGAAAATCTTTAGCTACATCGCGAGAGACGGAAGCGGGAATTCATTTAGGTGTAATGTGTTCAAATCCAGCAAAAAGGTGAGTTAGGAGTTTTATGTTGCTCCTATTGTAATATACTTTTTTAGAATTCATTTATACGTAAAGGAATTCTGTGAAAATGAAATTTTTAACAAACGCTTTATTGATGGTGTTTATAAACAAGCGCATATTTCGGGTAGAAGCACACACTTAAAAAGAAGATTAATTAACTCGAAATCTGAGAATACTTTAATATAAACACGTCTAAAACAAGGAAAAGAGATATTAAATTATGTAGATGTTACATTCCCAGCTCAACGAACAAGAACAGCTTGTACTTATTTATACCGCCAGCCCTTTGCGCTCGTAAATTCAAAAACACACGCCATCGGTGACCGAAAACGTTCCGCAACCCAAAACTCTCCTCGTCCCGGCCGCTAATTCAAAGTGGCACCGCGCCAGGCGTTTGGAAAATCTACACACTTACTTCCATAACAGCTTCATATAACTCTCCCCCTCCGCGCGCGCCGAATACCATCGAACGCTCCTCTCTCTCTACCGCCTTCCTCCGAGGAAAAGCTCGAAAAACAAAAGAGATCACCGACTTCCGGAGGCTCTCCCCCGCCTAACGAGACGACGACGACGACGACACCCCGTCCAGCCGGCGGAACAGGGCAATTTTCCAATTTTCCGCGAGAGCGGCCGCGAGAGTCCATTATCCAGTGCTCTCTCTCTCGAAAAGCACGTGCACCGACAGAGAGAGAAGAAGAAGAGGCAGAGAGAGAGAGAGAGAACGCCCACGCCGACTTATATATACACACACCTCGCTCTCGGGCACTTCTCTCTCTTTCTTTCTCTATAAATAAAGGCTCCGAAACGGCATTAGACGAGAGCCGCGCCGCCGCCGATCGGCCGGAGTCACTGTCGGCTCTCTGCCCGTCGCGAACTTCGCCCGTCGAGCGCGCTTCCGAAATCTAAATGATACGCACCGCGTAATCGATCGACGGTCGATCCGCGGGGACGGCAATATATTAATCGCGGCCAGCTGCTTTGAGAACGAGTGAGTTTGTTTCCCTGTGCGTCTAGTGCATCTCAAGAGATACAGACAGGAGTGCAGGAAATCACTGGTGCGTCTAATTTACGAGGACGAGGTTTTAACGTTTCCCCCCGAGTGCAGGAGAATTTACGATTTTTTGGTCAATTTACCGTAAGCCCGCGGTATTGTAAAACTCGAGGAAAGTATATATATATATATACATCGGCCTCTGAGCGCCGCTGCAATTTGTCGCGCGACAATATAAAAGCGAAGAGCGCCGACATCCATCACTCGCAGGGCGACCGAATGCGCGAGTTTCCGCCGCGGAGCTCCTCGAAAAACTGCCGTTTCTTCTCACGGGGCCGAAAAATTTCGCCGCGCATATCGTTTACCTCGGGGGGGGGCCCGAGAAAGTGGGCCTTTTTTTCTTTCTTTCTTTTTCGGCAAATCGATTCTGCCGGAAGGGAGAGGCTTTTCAATGGCGCGGTTACGACGAAGAAGCGTGTATACAAGTATTATTACGCGTGGGTTGCCGTCTCACGGTGTGCGGTGTGCTTCGTTTCCGAGCGCATTGCGAGGCTGGGAGATTCGTATAATACTGCGTGCGCGCGAGTTCATTGCGCGTAAAAGCCGAGTGCCCGCGGGGGGTATGAAGTTTTTGCGGCTTTAATTAAAAGGATGAAATTTCGTTTTACGGAGAGTTCGCTGATGCGGCAGAAATTGATTTGGAGAACGCGAGGTTTTACGTAAGAGCCTTTTGTTATAACGGGCTTTTGCGCGCGTACTTTTTTCGAGGAGGCGAGCCGTTCTGTTACGGATTTTGAGATAAAAATCATTTTTTGCCGCGCTCTCTATTTTTAATTTTGTTGTAAAGAAAATTTCGAACTGCGTTTCGAACGTTCGATCTCCCTTTTTTTCTTTGAGATTTCAATTAAAGATCTGCAAATGAAATCAAACTTAATTCATACCATCTCGGAGCAATTAACTTTACCTATATATACATCGTGGAAAATGAAGAAGAAGATTCCAATTCCTTTGATTCCCGGTAGCGATTCGCGTTTTCTATAATTTTCCATTAAAAAACATTTATTTAAACAGGTCTAAATTATTACACGTCCTAAATCATCGAGCATCTCAACGGGATATTGTCCATTGTTTAGTCGAGGGCCAATAAAGCGACCGAACGATCATTTATCAAACCCGCGTTAACGGCGCTAAACGACGAAGCCGCCGGAGCAATCGTCAAATTGACCGTTCGCGGAGCACTTAAAAGCCACGAACGACTAATATTTTACATCCATCAAGCATTGCCAACTCTTCCCCCCGGCAAAATCGCACAGCCGTTTCTTATCCGTTTATCTCTCTCTCTATCTCTCGAATTCAATTTGCGCGAAAATTCGCTTATCGATCGGATATAACATATTTATCGGAGGCCCGGAATCGTCGCGAACGTGACTTAAATCAAATCTCCTCTCGGCCGGGGGCGGATAATATCCGGCGGCAACAACTACCGCCGAAGCAATTAGCCGCCGCAGTAACGAGATTAGTTTACACGCGCGGTCGTCGGGTAAACAGCGAATGTTCGAACACGCGCGAATTCCTGAATTAGCGGGCGGTGGATAAAGGCTGCTTTAATTAAGGCTATTTTCGGGAATTCGTTTTCCTCTTCTTTTTTAACGCTCGAAGCTTCAGCGCGAGAGATTTTTAATGAGATGCGCCGCGGCTTGTTAGCTGGGATTTTTTTTTTGTAAAAACGCCCGGCGGACGCGCGTTTTTTTTAAAATGTGTGGAAATTGTTCGCGAGCTTTACAAGACCGTCGCTTCTCGAGGACGAAGCGTATTTTAAAAATTTTTTTAATTAAAAAACTGACATTAGAGGAATGCGTTCTTCTCGCAGTGGGTGAAACGGGGCTGCATTACGGTTCGGGGACGTTAATATTTAAAAAAAATGGTGGCAACGTTTCGGACTCGGATACATTTTCTTTTATTTATATACTTTCATCGTGATCCCGTGAATATGCGAGTTAAAAATACATCTTTCGAATTCCAGCAAAGAAAGTTCCTGAGGCACGAATTCAGTTCAAATTTAATATTTAGATCAATTGCACTTTTCTGCGAAATCTTGTTATTCCAAGCGTATTAAAATTCATTATGCATAAGCATTATTAAAGAAGTGTTTATAAATATTTGTTGTATTGTTGCGACAGTTTTTATTCACGTAATAATGAAACCAAAAAAAATCAATCTAACATTGCTGTTAAAAAACACTAAATTTTTTAACAAATTAATGCGTCCTCGTTGCTTAAAACTAAACTAAATTTCTCAAACGCATTTTCAAACTTTTCCACCCGAACCAAAATCCAAATCTCCTCGTAGTTTCGCGCTTTTCATTAAAATCCATCCGCGGCATCGACACGTTCCTCCACCGGCGGGTGACCGCTAATCCGTCGAAAACCCGAAAAAGAACCAAAGCCGCCTCTCCCGGCCGAGCCAAAATTCGAAAAGGAGCGGCCCTGCATAGCGCTCGGACAGCTGAGCGACAGTGGCTCTCTCCTCCCGTCGTTTTCGCCTCTCCCGGAATATTAATGCGCTTATAAATAAACCAGACGCCCCTCCCTCTCTCGAAAGAGCATCGAGATATAGAGAGAGAGTGAGAGAGAGGAAAAATGTCGAGGCTGCCGGAAGCGTCGAAAAGTCAGTCCGCAATTTTCCCGCGGAATTTGCATCGAAATCGTACACATGTATATATACGCGGCCGCGAGGGAAGCGCGATTTTCCTGATCTCGCGGCGTAAAGAAGGAGGTCGCGAGAGGAGCACCTTGTCGCGAGAGCTCAGCTGCTGAAAAATCGCCGCGGCTTACTTTTGCACGAGAGGGGGAGGAGGGGGGAGAGATCCGCCGCCTGGGGAAAACGCGCCGAAGTAGGTTCTCGCGACGTTTTTTTTAGGCGACGACGGTCCGAGTTTGTTTGTTTGTTTCTCCGGCTGCTGCGAGCTGTCTTTAGGAACGTTTGCTTTGGGATTTGCGTAATGGAAACTTTGCCTCGGATTAGAGTCTTCTTTCGGACTTTGGAGGGTTTCGGTTTGGTTGCGGTTAATTGGGGAGCGTGCGGTGCGCGAGGAATTTTTATGACGGATATACGGGTGTTTGCGAGCAAGGAGTATTTTTCGACTAAAATATAAAGAAATACTTTTTAAAGTTTCTCACGAACTTTGTACAGATAGTAGTTTCTTAAAGTTTCAAGCGGTGTCCGACTGCCTTGTCTTTTTCTACCGATCAGAGAAACAAAGTTTGCTGAAATTTCTATTTTAGTTTATTTCATTTAATTTGGAAATGTGCTTTAAAATTACATTAAATATTTTGGCGAAACTTCCTAAGCTTAGTAGGGACTGTTTTAAAATTTTCAGCTCGCAAAATTTACAGCAGAAACTCTTTCGGGAGCTTAATTTAGGAGATCACATCAAAAGGCGCATCAAAATTTCATGCAGCTTTTTTACCCCAGAAATTCCCGGCTCCCAAGTTCGAGTCAAATTTGTCTTGGAATTTTTTACGACTGGGTGGATCGAGAAACTGGGAGTAAAATCGCTCGTTTTACCGCGAAGTCTTCTCTCTCCGCTGCAGAGCACCTACTTTTTAATAAAAAAACCGCGCCTTAAAAATATAAAAGCCTCTCCTGATACGCGGCAAAGCCCGGAGATTCTAATCCCACATTTCATTTTAATTTCCGCGCGTCTCGGGTGACTTATAAATTCAAAGGACCACATTACCCGGGAAAATTTCAAATTCAAGCACAGAACATCGGCGGAGGCCCGAGTTCTATGCATCCTACTTAATTGCAAAAGTTTCTAGCTCGTACTCAGCATAAATACCGACGAAATAGACAACCAGATACAATCAGCATTGTTTTATACTATACGCAAAGAGAAATGTTTTGGGAATAATCGCCGCGGTTCCGTTTAACTTTGAAATACGCCTTCTGTAAAAACATTGTACTTTCTATTAAAATTTACAACTCGGATTTACGGTTAATTTGCATGAATTACAAATGTGTGCTGAATGGACTATAAAGCATCTGCCTCTCCGCGACGGACTCTTTCTTTTTCTGAGAAAGCAATATTGCATTTCCGAATTGAGCTAAAAGCTCTAATAAAAAAGCTACGTTATTCGCCGCTACAGTTAGACATTTTCTCTTTGCACCAGAAGGGAAATACATTTTCTAGTCCATTTCATACTTAGCATACTTTTGCACCGCTCAGAATTCAACCTAAAATTTCAGATCAAACGAACGCCTCGCGCTTTAAAGCGACATTTCTCAAAGCGATCAAAGCGAAAACCTTGCCGCGACCAAAAAAAGAAAAAACTATGAACGATGGACAATCCCGAAACCTCTCCGACGACGCTCAGAACTAAAAACCCAGTCTAAGAAAAAGCACCCAAAAATGCTGTCCCGCCGCGGTCGCAGCGCGAGTCCGGGTGACCCGCTCGCCGAGAGTCCGGCGGGGGTGCCGGTCGTCGAGACGCCGAAGGGCCGGAAAAAGTTCTCGTTCAAGGAGCCGGAGATCATGGGCTTCCTGGGCTTCCGGCGCATGTCCCTGATGCGCCGGCCCTCCCAGCTGCAGCACCTGCGCTCGAAGAGCCTCCAGCCGCCCTCGTCCAGGCAGACGTCGTCCAGCGTCCGGGAGCAGCAGCGCAACGAGCTCGAGGAGCTCGAGGTACACTTTCGCTGAGCTGCGTGGCGCGCGGGGCGCGCCTTTGTGTGTGGCCTGCTTTGTGTGGACGCTTTTTCGTCGCGCGCGCGCCGCTAATGAACTCGGGAGGTGGGGGTGGGGGGGTGTACCGAGGAAGTTACTTCGTGGGAACTGGCACGCGTGGGTATATACTGGGCGCGGACTGACGATTAGCGGCTTTCGGGGGGTTAAGTGGGTTTAAACGGGGAGATGCCGCTATTCCTGGGAGTTTTTTTTTTGTGTTTTTTGCTTTTTTTTTTTAGCTAATTTCGGGGTTTAGGGATCGTAAAAGTTTCGTAAATCTTATGAGGTTCTATGCTAGAAAACTGCAGGATCGTTAGTTTGAAATTAGTTTTTTTTTTATAACTTTTTGAAGTTACAACTTGCTGGTTTATTTAAGCACGTCTCTATTTTATAAAGTAATTTTAGGGTTTGAACGTATCAGATTGATTTGATTTTTTTACGAGGGGACGATCTTCGCTTTTTTAAAAAAAGAGAAAATTTTTTATTTAACTGCAACATTTTTAAATGGTTTTTAAATTAACAAAATTATGATACAGCTTTGTCGTATTGTTTTTTTACTAACCAACGCATTTGAAATAATTTTCCCTCACACTATAATTTTACTTCGAAAGACTCAATTTTAGGTGAAATTTTCTAAAAAAAAAAAGAAACCTGTATACCCTTGAAACTCGTACTTTAAATAATCTCCCGAGAAAAATACGAAAGAGATGTAAAATGTATAAGGTGCTTCTAAACTCTACCACTTCCCCAGCCTAACAGCCGTCATTTTTTCCGCGTCTCATTTTCGATATTGCCGCGTTATCCCGAGATAAGAAACACATCTGATACCCAAAGCGTAGTCCGGATTCGCATACATATCCATCCGCAAAATAGAGGTCGAAATAAACCCTTACAGCCCTGCGTCTCTCCCCATATTACACACGAATCCCACTGCAGACCCTACATAAATTTATCACTCCTCTCGTCTCGGCGCAAACTTTCGGCAAAACCTTTTTCGGCTCCTACTTTAATAGAAATCTCCTCCCGCGAATCGCGGCAAACAATTCATCTTTCGCGCGTAACGGCGAAACTTTCAAATCCTCGAGCTGCAGAAGAAGCAGCAGTCGGTCATTAACGCACGGCGCTCGCACTTAACAAATTAAAGCGGCGCGCAACGAGCGCAAGATTCAATTAAAGTAATTGTTCCGCATCTCGCGCTTAGCCTTGTTTAACCAAGCTTTTGTTCGGCCCTGATTTTCCTGGCGTATATATATATATACATCTCTAAAAGAGAGAAAAAGAGAACCACTCCAAGAGCGACGCTTCCGCAACGTGCGAACGATTTTTCCTCGCTCGGGCACCTAATAACAGTACAACGGCGGCCCGACGCATTACGCGAAATTACACGACGCCTTTCCGCCTCTGCCTCATTACAATATCCCCGCGTGCACCGCCTCTCGGAACGAAGAATCAAAAGAGAAGCGACGGACGGTGGCGGCGACTGCGGCTGCGGCTCTTCTTCTCTCTCTCTCTTCTTCGATTTTATTAGTTTCAGTTGCTTTTTACGCGGCCGAGGGAGAGGGGGGGAGCCTCTTTACGGCTCTGTTTCTCGGAAGGAGATTTGCAAAGCGCGCCGCGGCGGCGGCGGCGGCGACTTGGCTTTTGAGCTCGTAAAACTCCGGCGCCGATTCCGAGCTGCACCGTTGCGGATACTACTATATACCTACTCCTCTTCTTTTCTTAGCGGCGCGCGCGGCAACGGCTTTTCCGCTCGATATCATTTTCATTCGCGCCCGGGAGAGAGGGGAACTTTCTTTTTTACCCCCGGCGGCTAAAGCAAGAAGAACTTTTCGCTCTGGCGTTTGTCTTTGGCTTCAGCGCGGAGAGCAAGGCGCGCGCTTTGTTTCCCGAAGCGATTTTTCAGCGCGGCCAGACGGCGGTTTAAAGGGCTCTGATTCTTTTTTTTTTTCTTCTTTTTAAAGGACTGCTTTAATCAAGTCTTCTTGGGTAATTTCGTTGGAGTGGACTAACCGTTTTTATTTTTTTTTGGATTTGAATATTTAACGTGAAATTTTGTTTCGTATAAATCGCGACGACAAAGTTATACGATATATATATATTTATTATGAAGGCCGTGAATTTATCCTCTTTTTATGTGTGCAAAACTTTTGAGATTTATACTTTATTTATAAGCTGAAAACATATTTTCTCGAGATAAATTTAAAAGGACTTTTATCGCTTTTGATTTACGCGTAAAACATGCAAATATATCCATTGGTAACTTTTCGAGTACTACTTTAAACATGTTTTGAAACGAGAGCAAGTCGAAGCCATCACCAAATTGGCTAATAAAAAGAATAAATCAGTACGTCAAATCAAACAAATCCAGAAGTAACTATACCGCCAGGAAATCGTAATTGCAGTACAAAGTTCTGATTAAGCGTATATACCTCGTCCTCCCGATAAGTTCAATAGTTGAAGGCAGACTTTAAATTAACAATTTGATCGATCAAATTCCATTGAGTGTAATTTGCAGTGGTAGATTTTAGATCGCCTTATAAACTATTCATTAACTTGAGTCGAACTGATATTAAAGCGTCGCGAATGACAAGTAATCACTTCCAAGAATTGCGGAATATATAAGTAATTCATACCTGCAGCTGGAAGCCCTTTTCAAACGTCGCGTTTCTGAGGATTCGAGAGGAGCTCAGATCGATAGGCGGCTTTATACAAATTTTAAAAACTACATATTTAAACGTGAATCATTCATTTTGCTGTTCAAAATTTCGTCGAAATGAATTAGTATCTACGAAAAATAAAATGCAATATACTATAATATATAATTTTGAAATTTTAATACACACAAGAGTAATAAAAATAACAAGTAGTTTGCATAAAAATGCATAAACTGCTATTGAAAGCTTCTTACATTATTAATACTGAATACTCCGCGACGAGCCGATAAAACGCTCGAAACTAACACAAATCGAATACATTTCCTCCCACACTACACACTCTCCAACAGCTTTCCTCCGCCAAGAATTTCATTGACACCCGCCAGCCGGCAAACCATTCATTCTCCAAAGCACGACTCCCCGTCCACATCCATCACCGACACCTCCGATAAAAACCAGCCGCTCCGATCTCCAATCACCTCGGTGTGTTTGTGTGCGTGTGCGCATTGAAAAACGGCCTCGTTGCTTCCAGAGCCAGGCGATGCGCGTGGTGAGGACGGTGGGCCAGGCGTTCGAGGTGTGCCATAAACTGAGCCTGAACAATCCGGCCGCCCCGGGCGACGATCACCAGCAGAAGGACCGCGTCAGCGGCGACGGGGAGAACCATCGCCGGGACCCCGGCGACGATTACAGCGACGACTTTGCCTGCCTGCAGCCTCAGCCCTCGCCTTCCTCCGTCCACAAAGGTCAGTTATACGCGCGGGGGAAAGCGCCGATTACGCCGGGGATTCTGGGTCGAGCGGCGTTTTACGATCTTTGCGGGCCGGCTTTTCTTTTTTCGAGAGAGCTTGATTATTGAGATTCGCGCGGGGAATTGTTTCGCGCGGGGAAACAGTTATGATTGCCCGTCGACGATTTTTCGATCGTTTGCAATGGAGCTTGAGGTTTTTTGAGGAATTGGGTGCTTATCCGAGGAAGATTGGAGGGAAATTTGCATCGCGGCCTTGTTTTACTAACGGCTCCAGTTTAAACATTCATTCTATTCGGGATTGGATCGCGTTTACATGTTACTTAAGAGTAAATTTATTCTCCGAGTGGAGCGATCAAGATTCTGTAAGCCGTGAATCACGAAACTCTAAGCCTCTGAGATGGTAATTAATCAGAGTTGACCGTAAAGGAGGAAGATTACATTATTTAGGGTAGGATGCAGATTTCAGAAATTTATTAAACAATTCATCTGATATATATTCAATTTTCTCATTAAATTGAAGCTCTTTTAAAGTGACTTTCATAGTGAAATATGAACAGTTGAAATTGTTATTTATTACAGAATATTTCTTAAATTCATAGGACATAAATAATTTTAATATTCACGTCGCGAAAACATTTATCACGCGATCAAATTGTTCGTACCGGATTAAAACTGAATTTATCTCCATAAAAAAATATTTCCAAAAATATTTAAAAAATACACGAACGTAAAAAATATTTTTGCTCTCCGCTTTAAATTTAAAAACCATTATTTTTCAACAGTTTCAACAAGAATATGTATTCGGAAGATAAACGCTTGATAAATAGCGAACGACGCCGGGGAGTTATTTTCGCTGTTTTTTCAAGAGACAGCAGAGGTCATACCGCTATTTTAGCGGGATAACAAACTGATTTTTCATTGCCTCCTCCATTGCATATTCACCGCGAGAAAGCAAGCCACTACATTTTCTACTTTATTGATTATAAAATTTTGAAGGTGTCGTAAACTGCGCGCCGCCAAAAATTGTATATAAAGTATACGAGTGAATTCTTCCTTGCGCGCACAATGCTTACGAAATTTATTAGACAACTTTTTTTTTTATTTTTTATATTTCAAGCGCTCTTCTGGGTCTTATAAGTACTAAAGTAAATTGACGCGAAAATTTTTGTCGTTTAAAATTTTCTATACAACGACTTGGCGACTATATTTCACTACTTAAAGTTAACTGAATCATCATAAAACTTTCTTTATTTTCGTCGAAGAAATTCGACATTTTTCAGGAATGTCGTAAGAAGTTCTTTCGAGCACCTGAAACGTAATATCTTTAACGCAGCTTCATATGGTATTCTAAAATTATTACTCTTAAACTTAAACTTTCCGTCCCGAGCCTTCAATCTTTCCGATTAAAAATAATCGTTTCTAAAAAATCAACCCAAAACGTGCCAAAAGTAAGCCACTTTTTTCCGACCTCCTTCGCCCGACATTCCCACGATGATGAAAACCAACGATAACCCCGCAAGAATTCAGCTAAAAACCCCATTTCGCTCCCCGCGAGCCAGCCATCATCGATCGCGGCCCGCTCATATATATATATACGCGAGGCGGTCCGCAAGGAGCCGCGCGCGAGAGATAATTCGGTTTATCGGCGATCCGGCTCATTATCAAGCCCCCCCCCCCCCCCCCAAAGCAGCCGGCCCGGCACGTACCGGCATTATTCCTGGAAATGCAGTCGACCTCCGAGGTCAGACTTGCGCGCGTTTCCCCGCTGGCCGGCACGATCGCGACGTGTACTGGTTCATTATGCAGCCGCGCGGGGACAATATTCGGATGCTGCTCAATTATCTGGCTAGAAAGTATGACGATAAATGTATATCGCGGACTTTCGGACGGTAAGTCGTATTACGCGCGTTCCTCTCGTCGCGGAGATCAAAATGGTGCATCGATGCATGGGAAACGGCGGGCCTTTATGATTTGTTGACACGCTCGATCGAACACGGAGAAGGATGGGAATAATGGACTATCTGCGGCGGGGGGAGAAATATATGATATATTTTTTATTGCGATTTACGCGATTTAATTTCCTGGCCCGAGAGACTTTCGTTCCGCTTGGATTATCGCTTTGAAATGCAAGTGGGACTTATGGGCCGAGTGTGTTTTGAATATGTTTCGGTTTATCCTTTTACAGCGGATTTATGATAATTGAATTTAACCGTGAAGTATATCTTGCATTCTGTATGTGTTTGTTGGAGCTTTGTGCAGTTGTATAAGTTAGTATTACGCGTATTATACCGAGAAGTTTAAATCAGTTGAAGTTCGCTAATTCGAAGGATTAAGGTATATAGAAACTGATGTTTACAATTAAGTGCAATACCGCCCGCGCCTTGCATTAAAATATCCTCGAAAATTGAGAAGGAAAGCAAAATTCGTGTAAATTTTTACGTCGCTTTTCGAACCGGTTTCGTACCAAAATCTACAACTTATTAAGATCGCAAACACAGATACTTTTATCTCGTCCTCTGCCTCATAAAACCCGGCCGAGTATATTACCTTCCGAACAAACAAAGATAGAAATCTCGTCATCGGACGGGGCAGAGAGAGCCTTTATCTTCGCGGCGGAGCCTCTCGGCTCTCTGCATTCTCACACTCCCCGGTGTAGGAATATATCTCAAACCGTTCCGACCGAAAAAAAAACCGTTTTCCCGCTGCGCGAAAAGGAACGGCACTCTGCCGAGAGAGAGAGAGAGAGAGAAAACTGGAACTCCGCGGATCGGAAAAGCCGCGGCGCGCGCGGGGAATCGGGCATTGAATTGCTGATTTCCCGGCGCGCGCGTCAATTTGTCAATATTGTCCTGCGGGACAAAGAAGCGCGGCGCTCGTCATAAATAATGTAGCAGTTTCTCGGCGAACGCGGGAAGTTGCCGATCGTATCGCTGCGCGAGGGAAGGGGGAGGGGGAGGGGAACGCTCTCGCGTCCTCGTGAAAATTTGAATATAATAATATAGTGCGGGAGCAGAAGGGGTTTTGTGGCCGATGGAGGTCCACGACTCCACCCAAGTGTTTTTTATGTAT
>JAWWEO010000001.1:33834940-33903127 GCA_035582975.1 Ormyrus labotus | reverse complement strand
GCATCAAAATCCTTCGGAAATATATAGTCTGTTTTCTGGGTCTGAATGTTGATTAAATTTTGTCGGCCTGTGTAATTTATTCGCACTGAGTTGTACGATAATACTGTTGCTAAATGTATAAAAAGTTTTTAATAAATAATTATTGTTCGAATTTAAAAATCTGTTTTTACTCTCAATGCAGCCATACACCTGGGCCTTGCCTTCCTTTTCCCTCCTACGCCTCGGTCAAGCTGAAATTCTAAAAGATCCCTTGCTCCTCTCTCCTGTTGGCGGGAAATGTCTGTTTTAATCCCGCCATAAACCTAGTAAGTGTTCGCCATTGTCAATCAAGTAGATTTTTCCCGCTGCTTTAGAATTTTCTCAGTGCAACTGAAAATGTTGATCAACAATGCATCACGTGAAGTACTGAACTTTTTGGATAAACTAAAGTTTAGTACCAACAGATGCACTAATTGTGCATTTTTTATGTACTTGGAAAAATAAAAAATACAATGGCTTTATTATTTCACTCGGAAACGATTGATTTTATCTTAATTCAAACGTTCTTTCTTAAATTACCGTTTTCAAAATAAATAAGTTGGAAAAAATAATAAGGTGTACAATTACATTTTTGCCGTGTAAAAAAGAAATAGAGAATATTACACTGTGCAATAAGGGGAGAAAGTAAGCTATTTCTAGTCTTCGGTGCTTTCGACTCCGACTCGTTCAGAACACTTAACCCGAGTCTGAAATAGCTTTTCTCCCCGTGTTACATACCGTGTTTTTTTTCAACAAAAGCATGAAAAGAGCCCTCTTTTGGTGTTAGAAAGTTGGATAGATGATCGTGAATTTCAAATTGTGCCCAGAAATCGTACAAAATAGTTTAAAACAGAAAAAAAAATTTTTTTAAAAAAATTTTTTTTTTAATTTTAAAAATAACAAAAAAGTAACTTTTTATCAAACAATTTTGTCAAACGTTTAAAATGATCGATTTTCTGCGCTACTTACTAGCGTGAAATGAGGGCCATTTCATTTTTTTTTCCATTTTTTCCATTTCATATGTTACCTCATTTGCAAACCGATTTTTGTCGAAAAAAAAAAATATATATATATATATATATATATATATAAGAATGTTGAACAGGTGGTAAACTTTGAATGAAAATACTGAATAAATTTTTGTTGAGATTGTGGTTTTTTTATTTAACATGTTTTTGTATAACTGGTGATAAAATCGATGGCTTACATTAGCGCTCAAAACTTAACTTACAAGTATTTACATTAAGTTACATGAGCTAATTTTACAGTATGTGCGGAAGAGTAAAATAGGAAAACATTAGTGGTGTTTATACAAATTGATGCACAACTGGACGTATAAATAGATTTATACATATAAATTTCGAAAACAAGGTGTATTGGCAGGTAGTTTATAGAATCTATTACAATCTTGGCTAAATTTCAGTTTTGTATAAAACTATCAAAAAGTATAAACTTTAAAATTACATTTTTTTTTCAGTTCTGTTAATTTTTAAAATTTTTTCCTAGACTCAAAAATACTGTTTCTTAAAAAATAAATTTAAAAATGCTTAAAATATCATAATTTCATTTTTAAAATACTTACAACCATATTAAAATTATTTTTACACAAAATAATTAATATACATCACTTGATTGGCTTGATAATTAATCTTATCCAAAAGAATCAGAATTTATTAAGTAATTGTTGTATCATTTTTATATGAATACATTCTCTCAATGTATGTAAAAAATAAGACTAGAAATTATCAATAAAAGATGATAAAATGTATCTATTAAATAACTGATT
Organism: Ormyrus labotus; assembly: GCA_035582975.1. Classification (NCBI taxonomy): domain Eukaryota; kingdom Metazoa; phylum Arthropoda; class Insecta; order Hymenoptera; family Ormyridae; genus Ormyrus; species Ormyrus labotus. The sequence goes on along the minus strand of JAWWEO010000001.1, from coordinate 33,901,323 downwards.
GTTTTTAAACGATCAATTATAAAAATATATACTTTTTTATATAAAAATCAGTTCTTTTCAATTTCCTAAATGCTCAATATAAAATTATTTCAGCCTTAGCTTTTTTTGATTATGCTAGAAGACTCGGTCTTGGTAACTTGAATCAGCAGTTCCACTAAAGCTAGGTTTGCTTTGTCCAGCAGGGACTGGATGTGGACGCTTAAGGCCTGATCTCCTTGAAGGAGCTAAGTATTCAAACATACTTTGTGTATGTTGAGCTAACATTTTACTCAGATCACAAGGCATTGGATCTGTATAAAAAAAGTCATGACTAAGGGCTGAATCAGCATTGTACCTTTGGTTGGGATCAAGAAGTAATAGTTTATCCAGCAAATCACAGGCATGCGAGTCCTTAATGTAAGGCTTTAGTCTATCTTTCACTTTTCTTGTTTGTCCTGGTACCAACTCAATCTTATTGAACAGTTCCAGGGACTCCACTCCAGGCCACACTTCTGGGGTGATGGATCCACACAGTTGGCAGATTAGATTTAGTTGACTCTGCTCTGTGCTGCCTTGCATAATGGGAGATCTCGTCCACATCTCAGCCATGATGCATCCTGCACCCCACAGGTCAATGGCAGGTCCATACTGGCGGCCTCCTAATAATAGCTCTGGTGGCCTGTACCAGAGAGTTACTACCCTATTTGTGTATCGATTAGGTTGACCATTCTTACTTGCACTAAATGCCCTAGCTAGCCCAAAATCAGCCAGCTTCAAGGTGCCAGTTTTTGTAATCAATACATTGGCAGCCTTCATGTCACGATGTAAAACTTTGTTACTATGAATGTAATAAAGACCTTCTAGCAGCTGCTTCAAAAGTCCTTTTATTTCACCTAAGCTAAACCTCACCTTGTAGTTTGAAAGAAGTCCAGCTAAATCATGCTCACAAAATTCAAAAATTAAGTAGAATGTTGTAAGAAACCTATTAGCCTGGTTGGCTTTTGTTTTACAAACTTCTAATAATCTAACAATATTGTCGTGTTTAAGTAGTCGTAATATTCGAATTTCTCGTAGAGCCGTAATCGGGAAACCTTCTTTCTCGTTCTCCATTAAAATTTTTTTCATGGCAACAAACCTCTTGGGGTTCGCTCTATCCCTTGCTTTGAAAACCTCTCTGAAAAATTTACAAAAATACGAAAATTTTATCGAGTTTCTTTGAATAGTTGCAGGAACATAACCTAATTGAACAGTACTTAAATGTTTTATAACTTACCCAAAAGTTCCCTGGCCGATTTTTGCTATTTTTTCAAATTTTGTTGCTTCATCACAAAAAGGAAACTGAAATGTTTCCATATATTTCTGCCGTTCCTTTAAATTCATATTGTTTAAATAAACTTCAAATCTTGCAGAAAACTTATGATACTGGGCAAACAACACAGCTGATCACAGTGCTTCACAGCAGCGTCTCCGAGCAACTAATTGCTTCTTCTTCGGTTAGTGCCGTTAGTGGCCACTCTAGCAACTAATTTATTTTATACAACTTTGAGCATGCGCAGTTAAAAGCAACAACGTTTTACTGCGTTTACAATCAGGGATGGATTTGCGACGAAGTTCAACGGTTTTCTACCGTAACAATGTAGGAAACTGTCGAAATCTGTAACACACGTAACAAACGTAAATTAAAATAAACAGTTTTCAAATTGATTTGCTTTGGTATTTCAGTTAATTTCACCTATTAGTTATACATTTTTATACGATCCCTATGATATTATGGTTGACAAAAAAGGGCTAGAACAATTTTGAAATACTGATCTCGACTTAATAATACTGGACTACTAAAAAAAAATTGGATGACGGTCGGAAACTTATACTTGCTTATACATACATTTTTATTAAAAGATAATTTTTTAATTTAAAAAGAGAGAATTATTATTAAGGTAGTTCTAGCTCACTACACTAGTCAAAGCCAAATATTTGTGAACCCCAATAACACAAGTGCAGCAAAATAGAGCAAAATAACAGCAATATGCCAGCAAACAGCAAAAACGGACGCAGTTTTGCATCAAATTTATGTAAAATTGCAACCTGTGTTATTGGGGAAGTTATATAGTCGTTTCATCTCTAGATCTTAGTTGCAAAGAACCGACTATTCTAATTGGTTTCTAATGAACACTTTAGCTACCTGAATTTTCTCCTTCCGTTCCCCTCTTATTCGGCGCTGTGGCAGGGAAAAATTTAATTTTTAGGTGTTACTTTGAAACTTTTATACCTGAAATATACCTGAAAAGCGGTCTTTAAATTCTCATTAAACCGAGCAAGCAGTAATCCTCCGCATATAAACTTTAACACGTCCAACCCTAGAGAAAATACTCTTTGCTAAATTGGGGAAGTCCTGTGCATTAAGAATTTTTATATCTAATTGACATTTAATGAGTTTTAAATACTATGTAAAAATCGGGGTAGAAATCATTAAGTAAAGTAACATCTTTATATCCCGATGTAAGACGCATACATAGAAATAATTCATACTGAAATTTTTTTTTTAATCTGATTTTCTACGCGCTTTTCGAAATAGAATTTATATATATATGTGAAAGTTTATTAGTTTTCTATTAGGAAATTAATTGATGATTCTTTTCTTTTGCAATTTTTCATATAATTTTTGCGACACTATTTGAAACATAATAAGCGTAATTTGAGAAAATTTTTGTTTTCATGAATACAATTATTGTGGAAAGAATTAATTAAAAGTATAAATGTGCTTATTAAACATTTCATTAATCGTATAAATAAATTATAAGACATTTATTCGTTTTAGTTTTTCATTTTTTGTTGTTTAACTTAAGTTTCCGTAATAAGAAAAGTCTGTCATTAAAATATTGTTTAAAAATAAAAAATTTCTATAAAATTTGTGAAATCTTTAAAAATTATCTTTTAACAGAGGTTTACATATAAGCAAGTATAAGTTTTTCCGTCATTCGACTTTTTTTCATTCCTCTATAATTTTTATTAATAATTCTTTCTCTTTTTAAATTAAAAAATTACCTTTTAACAAAGGTGTATGTATAAGCAAGTATAAGTTTCCGACCGTCATCCAATTTTTTTTTTAGTAATCTATAGTTGTTAATATATATTCTTTCTCTTTTCAAATTAACACATTAATATTTTTTGAAGTAAAAAAAAATTACCTTTCTTTTGACTTTTTCTACTTTTTATAAAATAAAAAATTTTTTGGGTTTCTAACAATAATTTCTTGTTAATAAATTAAAAAAATTTTAAACAAATCAATCTTTTTTAATATTAAAAAACTTAAGTTAATAATTAACAAACTAATCTTAAATATTACATTTTAATCTTTATATTATATGAATTATATAACTCACCTCCAAAATCGATTCTATAATTGATCACAGAAACTGAAATGTTTTTTGATGAGAGACTTCTGCACTCGTTGCTCAGAAAACTGGGAATGAAAGATTTGGAGAGTGTGGCCTCAGAGCTGAATTTAAGCACTAGGCGGAGTAGGCTGCAGCTTACGGGCCTCCACCAGTTGGGGGTCCCCACGAGCTTGTATTGAACAATTTTTTTTTTTTTTTTCTAACACCGAACGCCACGCGTTTTCATGTACATATCTAATTTACTGATACGCACTTTTCTGTATATTACAGTTTATGTAATTACATTTAATTTAAATAATAATATTAATAAATTTATCATTAAATAATAACAATATAATTAATTACTTTACTTATTTTTTTTAATGGTTGCATTATAAAGTTAAAAATATTTTACTACCTAGCCTATGGCCGAAAGTGCCACTTTCCCTCCCAACACTCGATTGAGAATGTTGCAATTACATCCTCACTAGGCAAAAAAATAGCATGCCTACCGCGGGAGGAAATTTGGCCAACTCGCATCTCGCGTTTATACAATTTACACGAGCTTTCCCCCGAGTTACGGTTGAGGGGTGCACAGTCATTGTTTAATTATTTGTTTATTAATAATGTTTTCCACCTGGTTACGTGGTTGAGGGGTGCACAGTTTATTGTTTAATTATTTGCTTGTTATTAATGCTTTCCCCTCAATTACGTGGCTGAGGGGTGCACAGTTTATAGTTTAATTATTATTTATTAATAATGCTTTCCCTTGGGTTACGTGGATAAGTACTTAGAAAAGAATATGAAAGACAACTTTCCAAATGTAGAGATACTTTTTAGAATATAAATAGAAAATAAATACCAGCGTTAAACCCTTACTCAGATATTTAAATTTCTCATTAATTCTAATTTCTTTCAGATCTACGTAAAATAAATTACGTTCCTTTCGAAGGAGATTTGAAAGATGAGGTTTTACCAACCAGTAGGTAATTAAACAATAAATTAAGAATTAAAATTAATTAAGGACTGAATTTAATGTATAATTAACATTTTATTAAAAAAACTTGTTATTCACACTGTTTCGTTGATACAATTACATATTTACATAATCCAAAAAATTCAAATACTTCAAAAAATTCATTAAAACATTCTAAATTGCCACAAACAACATATATAAATTTTTTATGTATACCTTTTAAATCTCACCTAAATATATCAGAATCAATCTATAATATAATATTATCTCTTAAAAACTAACTGAATTGTTTTATACTATATATATATATAATTTGCACCAATGATTAAAAACACGGCGTTAATTCGTGTTAGTAAAGTTTCTTTAATGCAGTTCAATTTTTATCAGAAAGTGGGCAACGTTTATATTTAATGCAAAGAAGTTAAATTTCTTTAAAAAAAATAAAATTTACTGGTTATATCGACATTTTGCAAAAGTTATTATTGTTTCTGCCCTCCGGTCGGAAAGCGGCAACTTTCCGGCCGCTGCACGAAACGAAGTGGCCGCTTTCCGGCAACGTCGAGCAGAAAAATAGTATACACACCTTGGCCAGTAAAAAAGAAAGTCTCAGATCACACGTTTTTCAACCTCGGCTTCGCCTTGTCCGACAATTACGTGTGATCTGAGACATTTCTTATTTTACTGGCCTAGGTATGTAATATACTATTAAACAAAATTGCCCCAAAACGAAAATATAAATACTTATAATACTTTTTTATTTTGTACCTTCAATTTTTCTTGAATGCGCAAAAACTAAGCGTTGTATCAAAAGTTTTGTTGAAACTAAATTATACAATAGTGCTAACTTTTGCTAACGCTTTATTTTTGGTAATAATAATTAAGGCTACAAGAGACTGCTTTGAGAATAATCGGACTTCGCATATTATATACTATTTTTTTACTTACTTTTTAGATTTTTGACTCTCAAAATTTTTTACACATGTTCTTAGCATATTCAGTGGATTAAATCTCAATACGTTTTCATAAAACTGCATACTTAATTTAATTTTTAAAAATAAGGAAAAACTAAAATGATTTTACTAAAAAGAATATGTTGCCAAATTTCTGATAAAAATATATTGTGACGATAAAAATTGCTATGAAGACAATTAAACTGAAGCGCCACTAGCTTCCATTTGTACCTTGGTCGCGCTTATATTATTATTACTAACCGTAGCGACAAGTTTTGAATCTCAGGATGATTGTATCTCTTCAATACTTAGATGAGCGATAAAACGCAGTCTCATTTGTAGAGCCGGTCGCAGTCTTCTTATAATGCAGTCTACCTCGTTCTTCATTGTATCTCCGACAAACATATATTTTATGTGATAGCTAGAATAAAAAGGGTTAAAAAAATGTTTGAGTTATGAATATTCATGTAAATTATAAACAGTATCAATTCAAATAAATGAACAATAATAATTAAAAAACATACAATAAATCACAGACTGGATCCATTTGTTTAAGATGGGCCTGTGTGCGATTGACTTGTTCCAACATTTCATATAAAATAACAGTTAAATCGGATACACATCGAGGTCTTTCACTATTAAAGCGTGTTAAAGTTGGTCCGATTAAGTGGCAGGCAAAGATCAACTGTTCTTCATTAATTACAACTGGTTGAAGTTTTTCTTTGAGGAAACTGAAATAAAAAAGTGCGTTATAGTACACATAAAAAAGCAAATCATTTATTGAATCTTTATTTATTACTGAGCCATTGTGACGATTTGTCCTACTCCAGCATGATGCCAAATAGAATGCGCTAAAGCCAACATGTAGCTGTATTTATTTTCAAGAAAACTGTTGTGAATTAAATTGAAATTAAACAATTGAAAGGGAGACAAATTGTCATATTTCCAATTAGTCAAACCAGGACTCGTTATTGTGTCGACTAAGCGATCGTGCAAAGTTGACCAATAACATTCAGGCAATGCTGTCATTATGATGCCGATACAATTAATCCATATATGAATTTCGTCAGATGGAATGATGGTATATCTAAAATAAAGAAACATTTATAGAACGAATATAATTCAAAAAGAAATGAAAATTTAATAAAAATTCTGTATACCCTTTAGCTACTACATCGAGTAAATTATTTGCAACTAGATCTGGTGTTACAGGTAGTGCCATAAGTTCTACACACGTGACATATAGCGTATGTGCAGTCGGATTGGGAAATTCGTTGAATCTCCAATCTGTCGAAGGAAATTGCGCCCTACCAGATATTGCTAGAAGAATTGAAAAGATTATTTTATTATTAGTAGATTTAAAATAAAACAATATCTGTTACTATTTCTTTATTTACTTTCAACTAGTTTTTGAACGAGACGAACGTAATAATCTAATTCAGGCTGCCATTCCTCTTCCGTAGGTCGAGTCATATATCTTTGGTAAGCATCAGACAGAGCCCATCCTGGAGCTCGGATTTCTCTTAAAGAACCTAATATTGCTGTGACAAGACGTCGCTTTAATGGCTGCTTATCCCTTAACTTTCTTTCGTAATAATGTAGAGTATTATATAAATATGTAACTGGACGATCTACAAAATGCAAAATTGAAAAATTTAGATTGTTTGATATACAAAATTAAATTTGACTTCGTTTATATATAAATAAAAGGTTATTTACCATGAAATCTATATAGACACCCTAAATGTTCCAAAAGTACTTCTAAACTTTTCGTTACTTGCGGTATTTCTAAATAACGATGTAAAACTATATCAAATACTGGCAAAAATCTTAAGCACACGTTTCCAAAATAAGCTGGAAAGTTTTGATACTGATTCGGACTTCCGGACGATTGTTCCATCATCCCTTCTGGACCAAATTTCTCTGGAAATTTTCTGTGAAAAGCTAAGTGTTTCTCGTGCCAATTAGACTGTTTCCAATGATCCGGAGAGTTTTCTTTAACAAATTCTAAGACTCTATTGCGAAATTCGGCCGCTTTAAGTAACAACAATTGAATAATATAAAAACAAACTTGGGCTTCATTACCTTCTAAAGTTCTTAAAGCCTGCAGAAAGAATCATTTTAATTATTAAAATATATTAAAATACATTTATTAATTTGCAAGCAAAATAAATTTGTATTATTTCATAAAAGTTTACTTACTAAACATAAGACCAATCTATCAAATGTAACAATATTATATTTCCAAATCATATCGTTGATGGCATCAACACTTTTATTAACGTATGATCCATCACAGGCAATGCTTGAAACTTCAAAAACAATATAATCACAGAATTTCCTAAGATGAGCTGATAAAGCTCGAGCTCCAATTCTTTCTAAAATTCTAAATAAAAAAATTTTTATTGTATAAGTATTTACATTTTATAGAAGTAGCATATTTTTAGACATGTATGAATTAATTATTTTTATTATAATCTACTTACTTGTATACTATTGGATTAATACGATCTGTTTCAAGGATCATTTTCCATAAAAGACATAAAAATAGTGGCGGAGAATTAGGGACGGAAAAGTGGGCAATAATATCATTTTCATTACTCATAGAAGCCCAGTTTCTGTACTCTTCTTCAACAGCTTTCTACAATCACATAATTTTGTACAATTCTACTTTAAACTTTTTAAAATATTATACGGAAACTCATAACTTTAAAATTACCTTTATCTGTTGTTTATCCTCTTTTGGAATACTATTTTGCTGGAAAAATTCACTTAAAATAGGTGGGAAGCCCTGAAGTGTATGGTCTGCCCATGAGTGTGGAGTATTTTGCATAATTGTATTAAGTAAATCTTTGCACCAAGTACCTCCAGTATCTCCTCCAGTTCCTGTTATGTGCATTGATCTTGCAAGAGTCAAGACCAAAGCCCTGTTAAGTTCTTCGGAATCAGCAGATACAAGAGTTTTTGGTTCTGACAAGAACCTTGATAAATGTGGTTGGACTTCTGCGGAACCCAGGCCTGTAATTAGGCGTAAGGCAGTGCTTTCAACACTGAAAATAATTGAAATATTTTAAATTAATATCAAAATCTTTAGATCAGAGAATAACTGTTTAACTGAATGAAAAATTAATTTACCAGAGGTGCAATTGCGTTTGGTTGGTTTGTGGTACAGCTGCAAGACTGTGTAAGTGACTTAATATTTGTACTCTGTAGGTAGGTTGAATATGATGCATTCTATAACTAAACATGTCTAAAAGTGTATAAAGTATACCCCAAGCATGAGCTTTAAAAACCGTTGGCAATAATTGACCTAAAATGAATAATTATTTTTTAATAATAAAAAATAAAATTTAATTTTAATTTAAAAAGTAGATTTAAATGAATATTTACTTATGAATTTTTTTATTCCAAGACTTTCAATCTCTGTATATACTAGCAATCTGCTGTAAGTCTCTACAAGAGCCGGTGGCAAAGGTAAATTACTTTTTGTTGAAGCCGACTTTGCTACATGTGTAACAATACTGTGTATTAAGCTCATTTTTACATGAACTGTCAGAGAATCTAGTATAGACATGGGCAACGGAGCAGTTGGACTATTGGATTGTGAAGTGTTATTTTGTAATCCTTGTAAAGGCTGCTGTTGTTGATTCTGTATTAAAATATAAAATATACATTATAGTTTAATTTTAATCAATGCTGATGGAAACAAATTAAAAACATTACTTTTTGCGTCCCTAAAATTGATTCAACTAAAACAGCCATTGGTCTCGTAAATAATTCTGTAGTAGTGGAATATGCATTACACAGTAATGCAATTCTATAATCTGATCCCATACAAAGTGAAGTATTTTGTACAGCCATATGGTGAAGAAATCTAAATATTTATTTAATTAAATTACATGTTATTCAAATAATAAATTTAATGAAGAAATTACTCACTCATGATGTGTTTTTAAATTATGGGGTATTAGTCTATGAAAATTTGAATGATCTGAATGCATTTTTTTTAAAAGATGCAACCAAATAGACACTGCAGCCATTTGGTGGGTGCATACCGCATGTGTTAGGTCTGGAACTGGTAATGGATCTTTTTCTGGGTATAAAAGATCATATAATTTGAAAATTGGAAAGAAAGTTGCAATCTATAAAAAGCATAGTAAATTATTTACTCATTTTATTTAAAATATATTTGTTAAATATTGTAAAATATAATTACAGGTTTACGCTGAATACTGCCAGAAATGAATTGTAGCAAAACCCACATTAAATGGTCCCTAGATTTTTTCCATTCTTTACCAGTCAGCTGAAAAAAAAATAATGTGTTAAACAGTTTGTAACACATGTTTTTGATAAGAACAGGATTTTTTACCTTATCATGAATTGCCATAACAAAACTAGGAAAGTTAGCAAATTGCGAAAGAACATAACAAATGAGTTGAGATGAAAGATGCAACCATGGCCAATGGTTTGTTGCAACTCCATCTGAACCCTCTACCGGTGTTGGTTCATTTTCTGATTTTTCCATCGTTCTAATTACAAGATCTACTAATTGTTCTTCTAATGCAGCACACCTTGTATTTTGCTAAAATAACATAATAAATTATATTTCTTTATTTATGAAAAAATATTGAAAAATATTTAATTAATAGATTTTACTTTATTCTGTAATCCTAGCATAGAACACACCATATCTCGACTATACGGTTGTTCTAAAACATATCTTAAAAGATCAGTCTGAGGTTTCAATAACTCTGCGTCATATGGAAGATTTCCTTTTAATGAAAATTGTAAAGTATTTCGATCTAGGAGCCATGGAATAACTAAATGATCACCATATCCAGTATGTTCAACTACTGGTAACATTTTTGAATGTCCAATAATTGAAATCATCTGAACTACATTTCGAAAACTGTCTATAAAATTTGATATTAATTTTGATAGCTGCTGGAACATATAATACATTTTACAAACTCTAATTTTAATTTCTATCTTTATTTCTAAATTTTTTATATCAATATACATACCCAATGAGGCCAATTTTTATTTTCAGAAAATTTTTGCAGCTCATTAATTATTAAATAACTTGGTAGTAAACAGGCATTCCTATTAAATATATATTCAATGAGACTTTCTAAAGCTTTCATTTGTGGTTGAACTGATGCATCCAATCTTGAAGGTAAAGAGTGAGCTTTTTCTTTGCAGGCTTTCATGATTTCTCTAACACCTTTATAATCAACCCCACCAATTATATGTTTAATAAGTGTAAAACATTTTATCCAAAATTCTTCATTTTGATATTGCAACTTTTCACAATTAAGAATGCATTCACATACTAGCCTATTGACAAAAGGTAAACAAATTATACAATAATCAATAAAATGCATTTTAGTAAATGATATAATTTACCTAGCAGGTAAAATATTGCTAGCAACCAAATTTTCAAGTAGTGAAAGAATAAGATTCATTCGCCTGTAATTTGTAATTTCTGCTGAAGTATGCAAAAATTTGCGAACAGCGTTTTCTTGTTGCTCTGAGGTTAATCCCATCATGGCAGTGCTCAATTCTGTCTGCCATCCTTTAATTTTTTCTTTTTCATTACTTGTATTATGCACAATAATACAGCTAAATGCCTCTTCTATTGCTTCAACCCTCTAAAATCAAAATATTACATTAGAGAAGTGCTTACTAAGAATAAATAAAAGAACTTACTAAAATATCATTTAAAACATTGACAATTTGAGTTTCATTTCCCATTTTTTCAGTTTTTTAATGCTCTTCAAAAAGGTCTTCCAAAAGCAAATTCCTAAGGCTTTTTCAGTCTCCTAATCTTCGGCATTCTAAAAACTCCAGCCTGCTTAGCAGCCAAATCTCAATTCCTCACCTAAAAAACAGGGAAATTCATTCATCAATTTGAACTTTCTCTTATAATATACCTTTCAGCAACTAAACATTCTATAGAGGTTATCACTATACACTCAGTTACACGGCAAGCAACGTACCGAATGGCCCATTCGTAAATCGCCGGCAGAATTGGTCTCGTGTCATAATATCAACAAGGGACCCACCACCACCACGTGTGACGAGCGATCGTTAATACAATCGATAAACGAAAGTTGAACGCACTAAATGAAATGAAATGTTGAATACAATGCGGTTTATTTACGATTGGAAGTCACATACGTGAGCACTGTGCAACTTCTGTCTCTCTCTCTCTCTATCTAGTTGCGAGGGCAAATCAGGACTGAGGAAGGTGTAGGTACACATATATATTTTTGCGTGGCTGCGGAAAAGCGTCCCTCGTATAGTTTAGTTTACAACCAGCAGGTGGATTGAAGTAGTGCATCAAATGCACTATATGATGCACTGTAAACTAATGAGGATGCATTTTATTTAAATTTTTTATTTTATGAATGAAGTGTTTATACGTAGGTTCGTTGTTCGTTATTTTAAATGAATGGTTTTTAAATATATTCATATTAAATACGTAAGAAACAAATAAAGCATTTATTACTTATTATAGCGTTCACATATACATTTTCAATTTGAAATTGAAGACAATTTCTTTAAAACAAGTGAGAAAAGAAACTATTTATTTCGTTAAAAAGTTAAAAAATATTTCTTATTAATGTTGAGCGCTAAAAAAAATATTATCATTAGAGAGGCAATTAAAAAAATTCAATACATAAAAAATAATTAGTTCAATTTTCATTAAACTTTTACCACCTTTTTAAAGATTTTTAATATTTTTCAATAACTATATATTTTTATTCTAATTAAAATATAATTCTAATAAATGAATTATTTTTCCGTTGTTGTGTATATAGTTTTTTACCACCTTAATTTCAAATGCAAAAAAAAAATTAGTAATTGTCATTATTTCGAGTATTCCACAAAAACACGTGACAATGACACAATTGAATTGGCACGCTACAAAAAACAGCTGAGTTTTAGATTTGTGCAGCTGTATTCGCTGTGGCCGGTTCGTTAACATGTATCTTATCAGATAAAAGTTGCTCTCTTGGTAATTTTGACAGTTCCTATTATCAGTTTCCGAAAATTCCTCTCAAATGTAGATAGAAAATCGAAGCCCGCATATATACGTGTCTCGTACGTGTTCCAGCTAGCGGGCAAGTCAAGAGTGCAGTGCAGCTTCTTCAGATTTAGTAATTTGGGTCAAATCGTTACAAGCGTTTCGATAATTTAAGGCATTGACGTTCTCGACGATGGCAGGGAAAAAACTTGCGACGGCTACTGTCCACCTAAGCATGGGTGAGTTTTTTAATTATTGGAATTTAAACTGTAGTCGGGAATTGGGTGACAATAAAATTTTCTTAGGTTGTTTTGTTTGCAATGCAAATGAATTGAATTTATCTTTTAGTAAATGAAATTTCGAGATATGTTTTGATTATACAGAACATCTTTTAGTTTAGATTATGTGACTTTTATGTATTTTAGGTTCTGAGAAACCACCAAAAGTTGAAGGAAAGATTAGACTCTACAGCATGAAGTATTGCCCATTTTCTCATAGAGTTCGACTTGCCCTAACTTATAAAAAACTTCCTTATGAAATTGTAAACATCAATCTGATGAACAAGCCAGATTGGTATTTACTGATTGATAAAGATGGCAAAGTCCCAGCTTTAATAGATTTGGATGAAACAGTAGTTGTTGACTCAGTTGTCATCGTTAATTATTTAGAAGAAAAATATCCTGATGTACCCTTGTATAATAAAGAAACAATGGAGCAGGATCTTCAATTGTTGGATATGTTCGATAAGGTATTATTTTTTATCTTTGTAATGCCATGAATGAAAACATTTTTTATTAATTAATCTTACTTTATTCATCTTAGGTTGTTAAAATTTTTTTAAATTGTATACATAAAAAGGATCAGAGACCTCTTAGGGATATTGTTAATGACATTTATTTGAACATGAAACCATTCGAGGAGGAACTGAAAACTAGAAATACTCCATTCTTCACAGGTATATATAATTATGTAAACATAATTACTAAAGTTCAAAATATTTTAAATTGTTTTATTAAAAAAAATTAAAAAAAATTTAATTTTAGGAAATAAACCTGGTATGCTAGATATTCTTATGTGGCCTTTTGTTGAAAGAGCAAAAGCACTTCCATTATTATACAATGAAACATTAGAGTTTGATAAGTCAGAATTTCCTTATACTGTAAGTGGTATACTTAAAATACTTTAATATTAAATTTGTTTTTGAAATAACAATTCATACAGGATTGCTTTTTCAGATGAAGTGGATTCTGCAAATGAAAAAACAAGACTTTGTAAAAGCTAATGCAGAGTGTCATAAAAAATTCGTTAAAGTAGTTGAAGGTTCAAATAGTGGAAATATCAATTATGATGATGTAAATTAATTGACATTAGTGATTCCATACTTTCCTTTACGCTTGCAATGTTGACATTGCCCTATAATGTGATATAATTTAATTTTGTAATTTTTTATGCAATATGCATTCATCCCGTGCTTGAATAGCATCTATCAATTTGAGAAGTACCGTAATGTTCATTGCAGAAAGATGTATTTATTTTATAAATATGTTATAGTTTATTTAGGAGAGAGGGGGTGGGATTTAAAGTGTAAACGATAGACTATATCTTTTTGATATAGATTTACAAATTTCATAATTATTCAAATCTTCAATGTCGGAAATCATGAGTTTCGCGTATTTAAAAAAAATATTACGAAGCTTTTAGACTTTGAACCTCTATCCCCTTTACTTCAATTTCTTTATAATTGTTAAAAGTATATATTAGCAAAATACTTTGAAAAATTTTTTATTAATAATAAATTTTAAAAGCTAAGAATAATTTTATCGTTTAAAAAATTACTGTTGAAAACATCTAAGTTTTAAATGAAAAAATTGATGCATCTTCAAAGTGAACATATGATATTTATAATGACAATAATTATGAGTTATTTTACAAAACTCATGAGCTTGAGCAGTGCATAACTTGCACCTTTGTCTACAAGATAATAAATAATATCCACTTACTTCCTTAGGAGCTTAAAAACGCGGCATAATCTATAATAGATATTACATCGTGTTAAGTGTTTAATAGATATTAAACTGATCAAAATATTGGGATCAAAATATAAAACAAGCTTCCATCAGTTTTTAAAAAAATTGTTATTCACATAATTCTTCTCATTACATATTTACATGCTCAAGTATCAAAGGATACTTGAATTTTTAAATACATTTAAAATGTATGAAGATTAATTAAATAGTAATAAAAGTCACCTTAATCGCTTAAATTATTATTTTCCATTCTTTAGTTTCCTCTCACCGAGATTTTTCATTCGTTTATGCAGTTTTTTTGTTAAAAAATAAAGTACTAGCTTAGATTTGTACTTTAGTTGTGGTAGTAGTAGTAGAAGTACTTGCACCAGCATTGGTGATTGCTGTTCCTCAGGAAGATTGGATTTCTTCAATATTTAAGTGAGCAATAAAACGAAGTCTCATTTGCAAAGCTGGCCTTAATTTTCGAATAATCGCGTCAACTTCATTTTTCATTGAATTTCCAACAAACATGTATTTTATGTGGTACCTAAAAATTAGTGAAAAATACAATTATTGTTAATTGAAGCGTTTAGTAAATTCGAAGTAAAAAAAACTTACAATAAATCACAAACTGGATCCATCTGTTTAAGATGTGTTTGTGCATGGTTAACTTGTTCAAGCATTTCATACAAAATTACTGTTAGATCAGACACACATCGAGGTCTTTCAACATTAAATCGATTTAAAGTCGGTCCGATTAAATGACAAGCAAAAATTAATTGTTCCTCTGTATTAATAACAGGTTGCAGCTTTTCTTTGACAAATCTGAAAGGTTTAATTAGTTTGTAAAATTTGAGTGTGCATCATGTTTCAGTAAAACAATAACTTACTGAACCATAGTGACAATTTGTCCTACTCCGGCATGATGCCAGATGGAATGAGCTAAAGCTAACATGTAGCTAAACTTATTTTCAAAGAAACTATTATGCGTTAAATTAAAATTAAATAATTGGAATGGGGTTAAGTTATCATACTGCCAATTTGTCAGTCCTGGGCTAGTTACAGTTTGTACTAATCGGTCATATAAAGTAGACCAGTAACACTCTGGCAATGCTGCCATTATTATTCCTATGCAATTTATCCAAGAATGAATTTCATCTGACGGGATTACAGTGTATCTAAAAATTTTACAAGAAATTTAAATAGAAATTAATTTTTTTTTTGCTTGTAAATTAAATAAATTTTGTATACCCTTTTGCTACAACGTCGAGTAAATTATTAGCAACCAGATTTGGGGTTACAGGAAGTGCCATGAGTTCAACACATGTGACATATAAAGTATGAGCTGCTGCATTTGGAAATTCATTAAATCTCCAATCGGTAGGTGGAAATTGTACTGTTCCAGATATCGCTTTGAAAACAGAAAAAATTAAACGTAAGGATTTGTTAGTAGTACATACTATATAGTATTAAAAAATTAATATTTACTTTCAACTAATCTTTGGACCAGCCGAACATAATAATCAAGTTCTGGTTGCCACTGTACTGAGTTGTTGTCCTCTATAGGTCGAGTTGTATATCTTTGGTAAGCATCTGATAAAGCCCAGCCAGGAGTTTTAGTTTCTCTTAATGAACCTAATATTGCGGTAACAAGGCGACGCTTTAATATTGGATTGTCTCTTAATTTTCTTTCATAATAATGAAGAGTATTGTACAAATATGTAACAGGTCGATCTGAAAAGTACAATAGGTATTTTTATATAATAATTGCATAACTATTTGAGACTAAATTGATAAGAATATAAAATAATACCATGAAACCTATAAAGGCATCCCAAATGTTCCAATAAGACTTCAAGGCTTTTTGTTACTTGCGGTATTTCCAGATACCTGTGCATCACAATATCGAAAACTGGAAGAAACCTTAAACAAACGTTTCCGAAGTAAGCCGGAAAACTTTGATATTGATTCGGACTTCCAGAAGATTGTTCCATGATTCCTTCAGGGGCGAATTTTTCTGGAAACTTTCTGTGGAAGGCCAAATGCTTCTCATGCCAGTTGGATTGCTTCCAATGGTCAGGAGAATTCTCTTTTACAAATTCTTGAACTCTGTTTCTAAATTCAGCAGCTTTTAACAGCAATAGTTGAATGATAAAAAAACAAACCTGAGCTTCATTACCTTCAAGTGTTCTTAGTGCCTAAAATAAAAAATTATGTTTAAAATTAAATTTTCTATAAAAATCTACCGTTTACTTTAATAATATAGTACTTACTAAGCACAAAATTAATCTATCAAATGTAACAATATTATATTTCCATATCATATCATTGATGGCATCTACACTTTTAGTAACATACGTTCCATCACAGGCTATACTTGATACTTCAAAGACAATATAATCACAGAATTTTCTAAGGTGTGCCGACAAAGCTCTAGCTCCTATTCTTTCTAAAATTCTAAAAATATAAAAGTTTATACATAGTCTCAAAAAATTGGCAACTTCATTAAAATAATCATATTTACTTATATGCAATGGGACTAATTCTATCTGTTTCAAGGATCATCTTCCATAGAAGACAAAGGAACAACGGTGGAGTACCAGAAACAGAGAAGTGAGCTATTATGTCATTCTCGTTGCTCATAGAAGCCCAATTCCTGTATTCTTCTTCAACAGCTTTCTAAAAAATCCAAAAAATCTCATATTAAATTTTCATTCATTAACATAAGATAACATAAGATTTCAAGACGTGAGATGTAAATACTAACTTTTATTTGTTGCTTTTCTTCTTTTGGTACACTATTCTGTTGAAAGAATTCACTCAAAATGGGCGGGAAACACTGAAGTGTGTGATCAGCCCAAGAATGAGGTGTATTTTGCATAATAGTATTAAGCAAATCTTTGCACCATGTTCCACTTACAGAATCTGCCCCAGTACCTGTAATATGCATAGATCTGGCAAGCGTTAACACTAAAGCTCTATTGAGTTCTTCAGAATCTGCAGAAACAAGTGTTTTTGGTTCTGATAAAAATCTTGAAAGATGTGGTTGAACTTCTGCCGAACCGAGTCCTGTAATTAAACGCAGTGCAGTGTTTTCAACGCTGAAAATGATTAAACCTTAGTGAAAAACTGAAATTTATTAAAAATTTGTTTGTAAAAAAGTAAAAGTACCAGAGATGCAACTGCGTTTGGTTAGTTTGTGGCACAGTCGCTAGATTGTGAAGATGACTCAGGATTTGCACTCTGTAATGAGGCTGGATATGGTGCATTCTATAACTAAACATATCTAAGAGAGTGTAAAGTGTACCCCAAGCATGTGCTTTAAATATTGTTGGTAACAACTGATCTATAATTGCATAAAAGTTTTAGATAAATGACTTATTTGTTGATTTAATAAAAGAAAGTTGTGAACATTCATTACTTACTTATGAAACCTTTGATGCCCAGAATTTCGATTTCTGTGTAGATTAATAACCTACTATAAGTTTCAACCAAAGCTGGGGGAAGTGGCATATTACTTTTGGAATGGGCAGACTTCATCATATGCTGAACAATGCTGTGTATGAGGTTCATTTTCGCGTGAACTGTTAGAGAATCTAGAGTTGACATTGATAATGGTGTTGTTGGATTATTGACCATTGACGTATTACTTTGTAAGTTTGGTAGAGGTTGTT
This sequence comes from Ormyrus labotus, assembly GCA_035582975.1. Classification (NCBI taxonomy): domain Eukaryota; kingdom Metazoa; phylum Arthropoda; class Insecta; order Hymenoptera; family Ormyridae; genus Ormyrus; species Ormyrus labotus. The sequence goes on along the minus strand of JAWWEO010000001.1, from coordinate 33,883,328 downwards.
GAGGATGACTCTGGAAAGAAAATTAAAAGTTAAAAAGAGTAAAATTTCAAAGTTATTCAAAAATAAGTTTTACCTTTTGAATTGAATCAAAAAGAACAGTCATAGCTCGACTAAAATAATCATTTACATTATTTGTAGAATATGCATTGCATAATAGAACAATTCTATAGTCTGAACCCATAGTAAGATTAGGTTGAGAAACAGCATGCTGAAGAAACCTAGTAATAAAAATTTTAATAGGTATACGACAGAATAAGTTTACAAATATAATTGAAAATAAAATAAAATGTCTTTACTCGTGATGAGTTTTTAAGTTATGAGGAATTGGCCTGTGACAATTTGAGTGTTCTGACTGGGCTTTTCTTAAAAGGTGTAACCAAGTACAAATCAAAGCCATTTCATGTGTACATTTTGAGTGCGTAAGATCTGGAATGGGTAATGGATCTTTCTCTGGATATAAAAGATCATATAGTTTGAAAATAGGTAAAAAACTTGATAACTGCAAGAAAGTTAAAAGTTAAGTAATTTAAAACAAAAGTAAGATAATCAATTTTTGCAAAAAATTTACCGAATTCCTTTGAATAGTTCCAGAAACAAACTGTAAAAGAACCCACATCAAGTGATCTCTGGCTTTTTTCCATTCTCTTCCAGTAAGCTAAACAAAAATTTCAAGAAAAATAAAGCAAATTCATAAAAATTTTATGTAATTTTGTTTTCTAAACTTACTCTGTCATGGATAGCCATTACAAAACTACGAAAATTGACAAATTGAAATAAAACGTAATGTATTAATTGTGAAGATAGATGCAACCATGGCCAATAATTAGTTATCACATTATCTGAGCCTTCAGCAGGTGTTGGCTCATTTTCAGATTTTTCCATATTTCTAATCATAAGATCTACTAATTGTTCCTCTAAAGCTGCACACCTTGAGTTTTGCTAAATTGCAGAAAAATTTTTGTGTAATTGGTATGTTTTTATTTCAACTTTAGCTATCACAAAAGTTGCAAACTTACCTGCTTTTGCAGTCTTAACATTGAGCAAACCATGTCTCTACTGTAAGGTTGTTCTAAAACATATCTTAGAAGATTTGTTTGAGGTTTTAATAATTCTGGATCATATGGAAGGCTTCCCTTTAAGGAAAACTGCAATGTATTACGGTCTAATAACCATGGACTAATTAAGTGGTCTCCATATCCAGTATGTTCGACAATTGGTAACATTTTAGAATGACCTACGATTGAAATCATTTGAACTACATTGCGAAAACTATCTATAAAATTAGAAGTCAGTTTCGAAAGCTGGAAATAATAGTAGTTATTAGTATTTGTTTATTAATTTTTAATTTTTTATAATAATGATGTAAATACCCAATGTGGCCAATTTTTATTATCTGTAACTTTCTGAAGTTCATTAATGATTAAATAACTTGGTAACAAACATGCATTTCTATCGAAAATATATTCTATTAGATTTTCTAAGACTTTCATTTGTGACTGCGCAGATGCATCTATCATTACTGGTAATGTATGAGCCTTTTCTTTACATGACTAAACATAAAAAAGTTCTTAACATTTTATTTTCCGTAATGAATAAAATTTTATTGCCTTACCCTCATAACTTCTCTAACACCTTTGTAATCTACTCCACCAACAATATGTCGAATCAGAGTAAAACATTCTAACCAAAAGTCTTGGTTTTGGTACTGCAACTTCTCACAATTGAAAATACTTTCACATACCAATCTAAGACATAAATTATTATAAATAAGTACAAATCTTTAAGGATACAATCAAATAATGCTTTATTTGACATACCTAGCTGGTAAAACATTAGTAGAAACTAAATTTTCGATCAATGAAAAAATAAGATTCATTCGTCTGTAGTTTGTAATTTCTGCAGCTACAAACAAAAATCTGCGAATGACATTTTCTAGCTGCTCTGTACTCAAGCCAACCATTGCAGTAGCCAATTCCTGTTGCCATCCTGTGATTTTTTCTTTGTCCTTACTTGGATTATGTACAATAATGCAACTAAATGCTTCCTCTATCGCTTCAACTTTCTAAAAAATAAATCATTCATAAATAAATACTCCTATTTAACTATAAGTAATGCAGAAAAACACTTACCAAAATTTCATTTAAGATAGTACTAATTTGTGCTTCATTTCCCATTTTTGATTACTTATGTGACTTGAGTTAGTTTGTCAACAGTTGTGAAATCAGCGAAACTTTTTGATTCTCTTGAATTTTGTCATCGTCAACGCAACATACGGCCGAAAGGGAATAAACACGGCGTCGGGGAGTAAAGCCCAATACTTTTTTTCCTGGTTTTACGATGTTGTGATCATTTTGATGTAGATATACATAACATAAGCGAGAAGCGACTGTCCTTTTTTCGCGCACACGAACACAATGCGAAAACCCACGCACACACGCCAGTCGTAAAGGTTAGGTCTTGCGTTTGTGCTGCGGAACCGGTAAGAATAAGCCGAAATCTAAAGCAAAAATCAACGAATATTTAGCAACTCTTATCGCAGGTAGTTTATGTAATTTACTTGTTTATTTCCCAGAATTGTTCGTTTTATTGAGATCGTAAAAAATTATTGCCCGTTCGGTATTGACAATTCCCGCCTATTTCAAGTTTATCGATAAATGACGGTCGCAGCATCCATTTTTTTCTCGCAGCTTTGAAAGGATTAGAGCTCATTGTTGCGGAGCAACTTGAATAATATGGAAGTATTGGAACGTATTAATCCGAAAATGCTTGCTCAACCTGAACTTACAAAGATGGTTGTGATCACTGGAGATAAAGAATGCTGCAAAAATTTCCTTTACGAGGTAAAAAATTTAAGTAGTGTGATTATTAAAAAAAATTGTAATTTTATGGAAGAACAGTAATCTTTTGTTTTATTAGTACAAAATTTTTAATTGCTAAAATTGTTTTTTTAATTGTTAACTTATAAGCACTTATTTAGGCTTAGAGTGTAAAAAATGTCGGTATGTATATGTGTACATTTTTTTAATATTAATTAAATTTAAATCATTTAATTAAAAATAAAGATTTATAAACAAAAATTTGCATCATAAATAGACATCTTTTAAATAATTTTCAGTTAAAATAAGACGATGTACTGAGGAACAAAAGAATTATAATTTTTTAATGTTAACAGATGGCTGTTTCTTGTGCAAAGGAAGGTCAACGAGTGTTCTATTTTGCATCAAAAAAGATGCAATCATTACTACCTTCGTTTCATGGCCGAAAAGAACCTTCGGCAGACGCATTCAAATGCATAACATTCCTGTGAGTTCTTTATATCAAAAACAGTTCCATTATGATTTCATTATCAACTTTGAAATTTGAAACTTTTAAGAGAAGTACTAATTTAGTGCACTCGGCGATCATATTTCCCTAATTTTCACTCTTATCATTAAAATTTCAAAGTTTATTTAGATTAAAATATCATGGAATTTCATAGAAAGTAAAATTAAGTAACTTTTGCTTCCAACAAATCACCGGTCGGTAATAAAATGTTGTGAACATTATTAAAAAAAAAAAAAAAAACAACCTGGTCCATTACACACGCGATTAAAGCGAAACCCGAGGAGCTTGACAACGCAGAGTCATGATTTACGGACGAGTCCTCGGGGAGAAAGTACAAATGACGCGGACGACGCAGCGAGCACTTCTAATAACGCTCCGAAATGTAGATTGGTGCGTTGATGCGACGGTCGCCGGAGCGTAAATCCGAATTTCTAATAAGTGACTTCCGCGTTGCGGAAGAAGAATTTTATACCTGGTGAATTGACGATTGAGGAAAATGATTTTTAGGCATTTAACGAAGGTTTATTTTTATTGCTTTTACTAAACGGGTTGTTAAAGCGAGTTTATAATTTAATGAGGTGTGTAATAAGGCGCGTAAAACTTCGGTAATGCCTGGTTTGAATTTTAAATCAAGCAAGTTCCGAGATTATGAACATTTTCTTAGTTTAATTTTTTTGTTATTTTTATTAGTTTAAAAAAAATTTTAAAATATATGGCAAAATTTATTAACTTGAATTCAATAACTTGTAACTTTTTTTAAGTATATTTAGATCAAGGCTAAAATTGTAGAAGTATGAATACAAACAAAAGAAAAAAGTTTTGATAAACGCACCAAAAATTGTGAAGCGTTAAAAAATGAAACAATCGTTTATTACTAATCAAAATCCACTCAAAGTTTCTCAAACTTTTCAGTTTTTTCTTGTGAAATATGAAAATAAGATGATTTGCTTCTATAGTAATCTTACTCAAAATTTTATTTTAGTTACACACCGACCTACGATGCTCTGGCAGAGCAACTCCTTCGCGTAGTTCAATTCACGGATCCTCCAAGCGTCATTTTACTCGATGATTTGGACTACTTCTCGAGCCAACCGCAAGGTCTGCCTTGCAACATTGCGGCAGCAAGGATCTGCGCACTGTTGTTGCGGGCGGCAAGCTTCTGCACGGAGGTACTGACAACAGGCGCGCGGGTTCTCGCCACGAGCTACAGCCCTGAAACCTTCGCCGACGTCTACTACAAATATTTCGATCGCTACTGGACCTGCAATATTAAGAGCGACCCTCAAAAAGTAGATACTGTGTGCTTGGAGTCAAAGGGTAAAGGCAGCGAGGCGGTATGCGTTAATTATTTTAGGCTGCGCGATGCCACTCTGGTATTGAGTAAGATGTTAGTGAGTGACGCTTGAAAGTTGGTACGTATAAAAATAATTTTTTTTTCAGTTAAGAAACAAAATACTTTAGGAGGCAAATGTTCCTTGCATGAAGAGAGTCTATACGTTATTGAGAATGAAATTATTTCTATCTACATTTTAAACAGAATATTTTTGTTTTTAAAAAGTTTGATTACACGTCGATTAAAAAAGTGTCGATTTTATATTTAGTTTTAAATGAATATGATAACTTTTAGAATATTTAGGCTAAATAAGATAAAATTAGATTAAAAATTATTTTTTTCTGTATTATTTTCTTTTTAAGTTATGGTTACCAATAACAATTAAATGTGCCTTAAATTACAAGCCAAAGATGCCAAAAGATTGTAATTTTTAATAAGATGATAGTTGCATTATTTTAAGATTATTTTAAGCACAGGTACCTCGCAAGAATGCGTGATTTTTACCTTACACTTAGGATATATATGTATCAGTTATATTTTTGTAATATAAAAATACAAAAAATACAAAATATAAAAAGTGATGTTAACGTTTGCAATGAATAAAATAAATTTATAAATTTCCTAAATACATAGCTTTTCAAAATAAAATTATTAGTCTAATATAATGAGAAGGTTTACGGGAAGTACTTGAGCACTCACTGGAGCGTTGCAGAGGACAAGTATTATCATAAGCTTAGGGAGAGAATAGATTGGTCGAGGAATTTGCCGATAATAAAAAGGCATTAAATTGCTACAAACAGGACGGTGCCGTTATTTAAAATTGCTTCAAATACTTTAAATACTGTTATTCAAAAACTGCTAGGTAGAAAATTTTATTAACGATGTAATGTACATAAATGTGTAACGTATAATAATTTTTAAACTTGACTTTTCAAAAACATTATGTTAGGAGCTTAATACCTGCTTGGAAATCGAATAATTTTTTGGTTTCACATCTGCTCTTACGTCCAGACAAATTATTTTTAATATTTATTACAATTTTAAATTACTTTAGCTGCACCAAGTGAAGTACATAAACCTTTCCCAGCATAAAAGACAAAATAAATGTGTAAGAAAAAGCAAGGCCCGTACGTCGAATCTTCCCAAGAAGCACTACAAAACGCGAAGCGCAACAATACAGAACAGCTAGTCGTAGAAGACCAAGAGATACAAACACGATATCCCGAACTCCTCTCGAGCGAGAGAAAAGAAGAGAAGAAAGAAAACGTCGGGCTCCATTAAAGGAACATTAGAGGCAGCGGCAGCAGCGAAGCTGTCGAAATTTACAGCCACGGCGATTCGTTCCGCGCTCTCGAGCCCATAATATCCCGAGAAAAAGTCCGGCTCTCGACGTCGAGTGCGCGAGGTGTGGCCCCGTAGTTTATAATATGTGTGCGAGAGCTGCCGATGAAATTATAACTTTGCGAATTCGGGGTCTTTAGCGGAGGCTGCGATTGACTCACCTTCGAGGGGATTATTGCGACGTGTTTGTACGCTGAATTTTTTATTAGGGTCACAGCGACAGACGACAGATACTACTTTTATTTTGGGTTTAAGGGCATTAAGTTACAAATTTGCCGTGACGTTGGGATTAAGCCTCGGGATGTAATAATTATGTAGATTCAGGATCCTCTATATTTTATTAGTCAGGTGGATTTTCATGTCGTTATTGAATTAGATATTTTAAGAAACAAATTTTTTGTCATTAATTCTTTTAGCGAAAAATTTACTATTTTAAAAGTAAAATACAGATCTATTTTTGTTTTCAATGCTTTTTTAAGCATCGATTTTCAATATTTTCCATATATATATAACAACTAATAACATCAATTTAAGCAAATTGATATTAAAAACTATTTAACTTTAAGTTACCTATAAATCATTACATTATTCACTTAATACTGTATGCATCAGGATTTTTCCTCGTAAAAATCCGAGAGGTAAAATAAAACGCGTGAAAGAGATGCAAACAACGCGGGAGGATGCGAACAACAAAGTTTCTGAAAGGCATCGGTCCTCCTCCTCGCAGCACCCGCCCATTTAAGCAGAAAGTGTCAGAGAGGACTGGAAATCTGTTATCCAAGAATACGGTAACTTTTTTCACGGCCCGTCCCATACATCTCTCCCCCGAGGAGCAGCTCGTCGGATCTCTCCTCCGCTTTTTCTCCTCGTCGGCCTGTGTTCTTTTTATGCGTGCCCCCTTGAAACCGAGAAGGGAAGAAGAACCGGTAGAGAGAAAGAGAGAGAGAGAGGAGGCACGTGTGCTCGCAGGGCCAGATTAGAAGGAGAGGGAGCGACTCTTGGCGTCCCATTGTCTGGGCCAGTCGAGGAGGTGAGAGAGAGCGAGAGAGAAAGAGAGAGAGAGAGAGAGGAGTAAACTAACCAGGTCATTCCACCGCAAGACTATCCTTGTGACCCTCGGGAGAGGAGAGCGAGTCGAGCCAGACTGCCTGGCCTCTACCTCTCCCCCATCGGCGTCTTCTCTCCTTCTTCTTTCGGAGAGAGAAAGAAACTGCCGAGGCTCATCGCGCCGAGTCGGGAATAGGTATAGAGAGCTTTCCGGTGCTTCTTTCGCTCGCCTTCGATGTAAATGCAAGCCGCAGAAAAATATTGAGAAAGCAGGGCTACGCGAGCACGGTAACGAGTTACAAGGATGGTTCATTTAATTACTGAGGAAGGTAGGCTGCTAGGTGGGGGATTAATTTACAGCGCACTTACTTTTTAGAGGATGTAAATGTATCGGGTGGGGGGTTATATGATGCTTGTCAGTATCGACTCGATTGGAGATTCAATTTTTAACGCGGAAGTATTGTAATAATCTTAGCATTTTTATGCAGCCTGCACCGCACTGTTTTATTGGGAGATTTTATTGAGTGCAGCTCGGAGGAATGAATTTTAATGATACCTGGACTGTCTATAGGTTTTGGCTCGTGGCTTTAATGAACTCTTTATAGATATACTCCATTTTTCCGCAGAATGCGTTATATTTTCTTGAAAGTGATAAAGATTGTTGAAGATCATAAACGTTGGCGATTCCATGCTAAATATGCATTTAAAACATATACGTTTAACGAATCATCCAAATCTTTAAAAAAAAAAAAAACAGGTCCAACTCTCGACGCTAATTTTTTCCCACGCAACACCTCAATCCGCCAGTCCGAACCCTCCTTTAAAAAAAGAAACAAAAAGGAAATTAAAACAATTCTTTTAAATCCTCCAAAACGCCTCGCGGACAATCATCTCCCTAGAAACTTGACCACCAAAGCGCGCCTCTTACCCCTCGGTCCGAAATCATCATCGGGACGGGAGGCACAGCGGCGGCGGCATCCGCAGCGACGCCTTAAAAAAGGCGAGAGAGTTCCCTCGAGCTGTTATATACCCGACAAAAGCCAGAGAACCGCTCTCGACAAAAGGGAAGAAGAAGAAGAAAAAAAAAATACACGCAGCCCGACGAGAAGGCAGCAGTCTCTCTCTCTCTCCCTCTCTCTCGGCTGGTTCTCCGAGAAGCGGACACAGGGTATCCCCGCGCACACGTGCACACGCCGGCCGCGCGAGACTGCTGGTCTCCGCGCGAGACTGCCTACACGGCCATCACGCACACACCTGTTCGCGCGCGGGGGCCAGGTATGCAGAGCCGAGGCGTAGGCGCGAGCCATCCGCGCGCGCGCGGCCATTGTGCGCGCGGGGTAATGAAAAACGGACTCTTTTATCTCTCCTTCGGCTCTCTCGCGCGCCGGAGCCGGAGGTGTATTGCGCACGCCGAGAGAGCGAAAAATGCATTCCGCGCGGGGCGAGGGGGGAGGAAGCTCCGCGAGGGGATGGGGAGAGAGCTTTTTCTTGCGCGCCTCGTTGCCCTCCGTGCGCTGGTAATTATGTAATCGGGAAGACGCGAGCAGGATTTCATTCTTCGGTTAATTAGACGTTTAGAGGATAATTTGTATTGCGTATCGAATTGGATATTTGAGATTAAAGTGGGGATTGTAAAATTTTGAAAGCGTTTAGGACGGGCGGTAATTTATTTTAAGTACAAAGTTCCCTTAAGTGCTTGTTGATATACGGATTTTCAAACATTTCTCGTAACGATGATAAACAATTTTGATAAGTATACAACGATGTGTAATAAAGATTTGTGAAAGATGTCCTATATCCTTAAGTTCAGCAATCCGCGCGGGACGCAATTATAAAAATTACTATCTGCTTTTATTGGAAACTTTCACTTAACGAACTGTTTATAGTTCAGATAACTAATTATATACGCGTCGAGGCATAATGTAGTAGAAAAACGAGTTGAGTGACTTTGCGCCGGATAAAATTTTTCGAATAAAAAATGGATTATTCTCTCGCGCGGACAGCTTCGCTGATAAAAGTTTAATTATTGCAGCGAGTATCTTTATAAGGCGATAAAGCTGCTCTTTTAATAAATAGCATTTTTGCTTCAAAAGACTTTTGGATAATCTATCGTTGCCGTTTTCTTAATTTACGACAAATTTGCCGGATACTTTTTAGCGCGCTTTAATCGCATTTGTTGCTAAGCCGGTGAAAATCGGAGCGAGCAACAAGTGGTTGCCAGCTTTTACGCTGGATATATTTTCGCACTTCGAGTCGAAATGATTCATTCGACTGATGCTGTTTAAAAATTTTTGCGATTAGATACTCCTCTTTGCTCCACTTCGGACGATTCTTTGTTTCTAAAATTTTCAAATTCACCGATCTTACGGAGTATTTCAATCTTCGAGCGATCCCTAATAGTTGCTGCAAACAATCGTTTGAACAAACTCCCTCCCGAAAAATAAATGTCTCTATCCTCAGTCCAGAATCTCTCTCTCTCTCTCTCTCTCTCTATCTCTCAAAGCTCTGCAGCAGCACACAACTCTTGCAGCAGCGGCACCAAAACTCGTTTTTCGTTCATCCCGCGCGCCTTCGATTATACTTCGGATCTCGTACACGTACGCGTACACACACACAGCTAACTGGGCAGCGAGAGAGAACATAAATCAAGGGGATCCGATTGAAATTTAACGAGTGGACGAACACCGCGCACAGGTGTTCGCCACTCTTGCGCAGGTATTATAACGAGAGAAAAAGTGTGCAAGAGAGAGAGAGAGGGGGAGGCAGAGAGGTGAAACGTCCGGAGACCGCTTTTCTCGGCCGATGGAAACGCTTTGTTGCGTCGAGGCGTGCGCAACTGCCATGTCTGTCCTTTGTGGAACGTTCGAATTTGAGGGTGATTTATCGCGCCGTCGAACGCCAACTCTGAATTTGCTTTCTATTGTGTTTTAATGAAACGACCGGAGATATTTAACGTTCACTTATCGAGCTGGGAGTTTAAAGTTTGCGGTAAAGCGTACAATAATTTCTGTTTAAAGACATATATATATACTTGTGGGAATGAAATTTCGTGGGTTTCGAATCCTCGAGATGCCTGTTATATAATAGACATCGACCTTGAACTCGCGATACCAGATTTTAGAACGAAATGTTTGGCCTTGGATCGCGAACACTGCGGCATTATAAAACTGGCTAAAGTCAAGTAGCCGAGAAAGATTAAAGTAGTATATTTCAGATGGAAATATTATAGCTACCAGAATTACTAGAAACTCATAGGTCGTCAAAAGTTTTTTTATATCCCATAATTCCGTTTTATGAACTGAAATTGTGATGAAATTTCGTATTATAGTTATATATTAGGCATTTAGATAGAAATTGATTGTAATACTACCTCTTTTTTCTATTATAAATTAGAGTTAGAAATGCTATACACGGAGAAAAATTTTCTAGTAAAAATTACAATAGTACATTGTAATTTGATCACAGATTGTAAAAAATTCTAAAAAATTACCGTGTACATAGTAAATTTTACGAGGTCAATGATAAATTTTCGTATTTAGACTTGTAAAATTTACTATGTACATGGTAATTTTTTAGGATTTTTACAGTCTGTGATCAAATTAAAATGTACTATTGTAATTTTTTCTAGAAAATTTTTCTCCGTGTACCAATTTAAAAATTAAAGTGCAATGATACTACAAGGTTAACAAGTTCTACAATAAAATCGCGCGACAATCAAACTATAAAACTCAACAACTTTTGAAAACTTCATGTTCATTTAACGACAACATTAGCAAGTTCAATAAACGTTAATAATCCCTTTTCCCCGTCGTTGATCCGATTGTGTAAATCAAAATAAGTCAACAAGCACTTATGAAAATAACACCTTCGTACCATAAAACTTTAGCTTCTTTTAATCGGCGTTTGCCTACAATATTATAAACGAACAACACGACAGCCGAGTCAATTCACGAACTCGACAAGCTCGCTTCGCAGCACACAGTGAGATCACACAGCGACGAAGCCGAGCCCCGAAACAAAAAGAGTTAAATGCCAGCAAGTACGAGTTGATCTCCGCGATGAACCGTCCGAATTGATCTAATGCAGGTCCCGAGTCGTGCAGCAAACAGCAGCGGCAGCAGCGTCATCACACTCCGTTAGGCAATAATTACATCAAAGCATCCGATCTCTCAGCATTGGCTGTTGACCTCCAAAAGCTAATGAAGAAATTCAGCCCCGTTATAATAAGAGAGCTCCGATGAGAAAGAAAAGAAAAAAGTCTAATTTCTCCGGTTTAATCTCGACGTGTCCCTTCGCTCGAGTCTCGATGAGAATGATTTTCGGTGCACTCGCACTTGCCCCACATTCGAGGGCCGCCGCGGTAAAACGATACAGAAGCCGACGACGACGACTGGAGGGTCGTCTTTGTTTTCTTTCGACGAGCTCGCGCGCGCGGTTTATTACGAAAATTGAAGTTGCGTTGGAACGACGCGTCTGGTTGACGAGCGTCGACGAGGAGGGATATCGTACCGTTAGTGTAGCTCGGAGTGCGTAGTTGTAATTGGGATCTGGATAACAGTATTTCTAATGCAACTGTACGCGCTCGTCGATTGTCGGCTTCTTAGTTGTCGGAGTTTAATGAAATATTTTAAATTGGTAAAATTGATAAGTAGGTGATAATCTTTAATGCCATTTAGAATTTTTTGATTCGATTCAATGAATTTCTTCGATATATGAAAAATATCGTAATTTATTAAGCCGAAGGTAAATAATGAAACGATTCTTTATAATTTAGTTTTGCAGTTCTTTAAAAGTTTACTCTTTCTGCATATTGAGACGTGATCGATTTAAAAATAATTTCATACTTATCGAAATTAAAGAATCCTTCCTTAGAATTGCAGTTACGCAGTAATTCTAAAAAAATCAAAACTGTCGAAATTTAATCAAAGAACCAACGCTCCAGTGGCGATAATTTTTACACTCGACGTCCTAAACCCAACCAAAAGCAAAAAAAAAATAACGAAGCAGTCCGCGAACGAATCACCGATCGGTCGTTCGGTCTATCGCCACCGGCGGCCTTACACACAGCTGTCCATACATTTCGCAGATTCGCACCGTGTACAGAGTATATATCCCCTCGGCTCAAAATTGCTGCACGCACAATCACGTCGAATCTCTCTCCCCACACGCGAGAGCGCGGCGCTCGTGACTCATCGGCTCTTTTTTTATACACACCGGAGGCAGAGAGGAGAGGAGAGGCGCGCGCATCATACTCTCTCTCTCTCGCGATAAGGCCTTTAACGAAACGTGCCCAAGTTATATGGGTATAATGTTTCCCTTTATTTTTCGCGGCGATCCGTATCGCGAGGCATGAAATATGCCCGCGCGAGCACATGCACACACACCCGGGAGAGGAGTGATGGGGGGAGGAAGGGGGGTAGAGATGTGTCCGGGCCGGAATTTACGGCCCGTCTCGTTTCTCGAGCGTGAAATTTCGAATGAAAGGGAGGAATTGAAAAAAGGTAATAGGATCGCCGCCGTCGTGTTTTGGCGTGTGACTGCCGCGCGGAGAGAGAGAAAGAGAGAGAGGACTGAAGTCACGCAGAGCAGAAGTGCTAAAAATTTCGGCCGATCGCCCGGGAGAGGACGGAGACTTTTTTGCCCTCGCTTGCCAAGGAAACTTGTCGCGGCCGCTGAAATCGTTGCAAAGCTTCGTTTCGAGAAATATGTGCCGAGAGCTTCGCTCGGAGAGTTCGATAGCGAATTTTTCTGACGTGTTTACCAAATTTCATAATTCTGTATATAAAATATCTATTATTCCAAGTATTTTTTTCAGTAATTTCAAGTCCCCTAATCGACCACCAAACAGAATCGCAAACTTCTTCGCAAAACGCTTCCCAAATAATCGCACTCGGCCAGATGCATTTACAGTCAATTAGCTGCATCTCAAGAGTATCCGCGGCTCGCCCAAAGCCTCCCCTAAAAGCTCCTAATGGACCCGAACGATTCCAGCTAAACTCTCCTCTGCGCAATTATCCTCTTTCATTATGCAACGGCCGAGGCGCGAGAAGCCCCCCGGGCCTTCTCTCCGCGCGCACGCAAATTTCGGGCATTCTTGCGAAATTGCTCGAGAGCGAATATATGTATAACCGGTTGCTCGCCCCGAAAAATATATAATTTCCCCCCTTTCTCTCGCCACGGGGCTGCCCGGAGAGCCGCGCCACGAAGAAGGAGACGAGGCGAGAGAGAAAGAGAGAGAGAGACGCGAAGGCGGAAGGGACGAAAAAGACGAGACAGCTTGGCATCTCGCTCGACCCCCCCTCTCTCTCTCCGCGCCTCTCCGCTCCGTTTTCGTCAATCCGATCGCCGGTATGGGTTGTATATCTGGTGCGCTCTCGTGGCCTTAAGAAGCGCTGTGACTGGGGGCTTTTTTTTTTTTTACGAACGACACGGTCCCGTGCATCCTTCTTCGTTGGGGGATTTCGGGGATTGCTCGTGAATATGGTTTTATTTCGAGATTTTTAACGTTGGGTCGTGCTCTGGTCTTTTTTTGCGGGTCGTAAGTTTCAGTTGATGACTTTGTCGCGGGTTCGGTGAAAGAAGGAATAAGGATCGATGATTTTGTTAATTTAGGTTTTAATCGATTGTTTATTTGCAGATGGCTGGGAATTCATTGACGAGCGAAGCGCTTTCGATTCGAGCAATCGAAGTACATACTTTGTATGCAGGCATAAATTCATTGAGTCTTGTAAAACATTGTTCGAATAATAAATGGAAAGATTTGATACTTTAATACGTTTGATTGACATCAATCTATCCGACGAAATATTAAAATTTACCGACTTTAGACTCGCATTACTATTGACCTAATGTTTCTAATTCGGCTTAATTGATTTTAATTTTTAAATTTTAAGAATTTATTTTAACCCTTTATAGTAGCTTCAAACCATTGTTAGTGTTTTTATTTCACGATTAGATGATTATCCTTGAATTAAAGGAAGTTTAAATAATTGAAAGTGCCTTTAAAAATAGTTTTATTTAAATTTCTTCGAGTCTCCCTGCTATTTTTAAGTATAAATGTAAACTTCCCTATTTGTACAAGTCACAATGTCAACTTGAGCACACGAACTTCTCCTAGAATCATGTTTGACTTAAGAATGCACGTATCTACGTAAGTTTATTTTGCTATTAAAATACAGCGTCGCGAAAATTTCCTCAAACAACCTCGTTAACATTTAAAACCAAAAAACTCTGTTTTTCAGAAAACCTGCCGAACCACGCGGCTTAGAAGGCCCCTACCCCAACTCCAAAAGTCGAAAAACCGCATCAACCGAAAGCGTGGCGATACACATACACCGATCCACGGAATAAAAGACACAAGGCCGTGCATCAGCAGCAGCAGCAGCAGCAGCAGCAGCAGCTCCTCGCTCAAAGAAAGAGACGGAAGGAAAGCCGCGCACAACAAGTGGCAAGTGTGGCAGAGGCGGCCGCAGCGGAGCGCGGTGCCCACAACACACACTCCTGCCTCCGGCTTTCAGTCGCTCGGCAGCACTCGGCGCGACTGGTCGCCCGGCTGAGAAGCACACGCACACGCACGCCCGACGCACGCACGATCATACATATACGCACGGCGCGCCAAAGAGAAATACGTATCGCCTCTCCTCGCCCACGCAAGGGAATGGGCGCGAGCGAGCGGTTTTCAGCTCAGTGATACGCGCGCAGCCACCAGCTTCGGAGACACCGCCGACCGACCGACGGAGGCACCGAGGGATAGAGAGATAGACAGTCAGGTTGCCCGGCTTGCGTACGTACGACCGTCGGAGCTTTCGATCTCTCCGAGGAACGATGCTGGCCGTCCGAGTCATGGGGATGACGACGATGATGACGACGAGCGCGCTGCTGGCCGCGATTGTCGCTGGCTCCGTCGCCGCCAAGTCCGATCCTGCGGAGACCGCCAGGGTACGTACGATTCTTGGGATATCGAGACACCGGGGGATTTTAATTGCGGAGAGAGAGAGAGGAGATTTGTCGGTGGGACACGACGAGTTTCGGGGACATTTGAGGAAAACAAAGCTGGTTTGTTGTTGTCGGCTCGCGAAGGCTTCTGTTGGATGATAATGGTTCTAGTACTACGAGGTATTTAACGTTTGGTTGAACGATTTAATAGGCTGATTTTAAAGGAGAGAATTCAGCCGCGGAACTCTAGATTCGAGCGTTTTCTTTAATTTTTTTTGTAAAAGACACTGGACTTTTAAATTTAACGTGATCTGCAATGCATGAAATTTAACGCACTTTGATTAAATTCAAGAACCTACATTTTTATCAAAGCGATCGCTTTTAATAATTTCATTTCAAGTCAATCAAGTCCGAATCAGTCAAAGCCAGGGTCCGATTCAATTTTGTAACACCACAAAGAGTCCCCTCAATCCTCCAATTTCTCGATTCAATTTACGAAATAGCTGAACTACTTAACCGAAACGCTTCCATTGTATACAGCCGATTTCTGCCATAAACGATGACTCTCTCTCTCTCGCCTCTCGCAATCGTTTAACACGCTTTTGCATACGAAATAAAAAAAAAGGCTCCGTTTTACGGCTATTTTAGTAAACGAACGATAAGATTTATCAATTTAGCGCGATAGCGGTATAATGATTTGTTAGCCGTCAATTACTGGGTCATTCGCGTATTTTGTTGAGCGAAATAGACATTGTATTTATCATACGCACGTCCGATTATAAACAGTGCCGATAAAACGCGGGCCCACTATCAGTCCCCTCTCTCTCTCTCCTGGCAAAGTGTGTGTGCGTTTCGTTAATTTTTTTTTTTTTTTTTCAATCGAAAGCCGCGCGCGGCGCGTAAGCCGGGGCGCGCCGCGATATATCTTATCTCGCGTAATTGGCGACGTAACCGAAGGGCAGCGCGAACGCGCGGATATATATATATATATTAAAAATTGGCCGATTTCGGGGGAGATTAGCGGCTGGTGTGCAGCCGGGAAAAGTGAGTCACTCTCGGCGCGGCGGCGGGGGCTTCGCGAGAAAAGTAAGCGAGAGAGTTGAATCATTGTTTAAATGTCGGCTTACTTAAGAAATTAATTAGCGAGGCGTTATCTGTTTTATGGTCTAGTAACGCGTTGCCGCTTGAGATTATTAATGGAATCAATGCATTTCTGTGCCGCTTCCTCGCTTTACGCGCGCGCGTGACTTTGCCGTTTTCTTTTTTTTTCTCGATAAATGTGTAAAACGTCGTTTTTGTACGTTAATAGATTGTAATTGATGATTTACTGCTACAAATTTCAATTAATTATTATACATCGTTCGCGGTTTAATGAATAATGGGCACTGCCGATTAAAAAAATGTATTTTTAATTCTTTGATAATATTCGTGTGTCTTTCGATTAATCTATTCGTTGGCGTTTTTGATGAATTACAATAAGGATTTTGAAGACTATTGTTTATTTATAAATATTTCTAATCTTTCATTTTGATTGTGACAGAAATTTATTGCGCGTTGCTGGGAAAATTTTGAAAGTACAATCGCTATCAATAATGATAATCAAAAGGATATTGTATGATTACGTAATATAATATTCATTTTATAACAAAATCAAACTTTTTAGGAGAACTCGAAAGACAATAAGAAAAAGTTGACTATTTAGAATATTTAAAATTTACAATTCATACAATTGTACACTATTATGCAGCATTGCTCCTTAAGCTACCGCAATCTGCCTTAAAATCAAACCAACCGTCTGCTACCGGCTCGCGAAAAAGTGGCTCTCTCTCGGCGCATAAATCGCCGTATCAAGCCGTATCTTCTCGCTCCATAACTAAACCATCAATCGCGGCGCAAAAGCCCGGTAAGAAAATGAAAGAGGCGAATAAAATAGACTTATCAGCCTGGAAAGGCTCCGTTCGGACTTTCGCGAGAGAGAGAGAAAAAAGGGCAAGAGAGAGAGAGAGAGGGAAGAAAAACGTCGATCTCGCGGCAGCTCGGAGAGCGTATAAAAAAGATCTCGGATCCGAAGGATATAAGCCTCTCTCCGGAGCACAAAGCGCTGCGCGGCAGCTTCCGACAACGATAACCCAAACGAGGGCTTCTATTCTTATCCCGGCGGTTATATTTATTTTTTCTCGCGCTCGTTCCCGAGAGCTCGTTCTCTCTCTCTATATCCTTTCACGTTATCGACGGCCCGACAGAGAGAGAGAGAGCGCGATTAATCGCGCCGAGAGAGAGAGAGAGAGAGAGAGCGAGCGATTGTTTATTAAATCCCCGCGAGTAGTTACACGCGCTGATACAGTTGGCTAACTCGCGCCTCTGGTACTTTTTTCGAGAGCAGAACACAGATATAAAAAAGGTTCGAGTGAGTCACGAGTTATCCGACTGTTGCAAGACGATGCTGCTGCTGCCGCTTGGTTTATCGCGGAAAATCGTGGGTTAACTGACGCTGCCTCTCTGCGCCGGGAGCAGCTTCCGCGAAACTCTCTGCTACCTTTGGCTTTCTGCGCGAGACGTGCTTGTCGCAGTTAGTCGCGCTCTGCGGTGGGAAGCGCAGGAGGAAGTTTGTTTGTTTTTTTTTTCGTCTTTAGCCGAGGTGGGATTTAGGAGTGGATATAAGGCGCGATTAAAAGTACAGAGTGGAATTCGAAGCTTCGAGGGGAAGATTAGTTTGAAATTGAATTGGTTCTAAGTAGAACGAGGGGAGGTCGAAGTTTGATAGTAAGTCTGCACTTTGATCAGAACAGTCGTATTACGAGGAACTAAATAGATAGAGGAAGGTTTAAAACAACTTCCACTGCCCTCTTTTAAAACGAATTCGCATAGTAAATTATTCCCAATTAAAAACTGTAATCCAGTGAAACCATTCGCAAAATCCAGCCCTCCTCCCAAAGTCCCGAGCTATACACGTCCATATCACCGCAGCGCAGAATCCCTCTCTCCGAGAGCATTCAGATCTCTCTCTCCCGCGCCGTGCAGCGTCTCCGCTGAGCTAATTGTCCGCGGATCGCCTCGCGGAATGCGGCTCGCACTCGCGCGTCGTCGCATTATGCAAATGCCCTCGTGTTTGCGCGTCCGCGCGACTCGGCCCGAATTGAGAGCGCGACGGAGAGAACGGCCGACGGAGCGCTCCCGCTCGTCGCGTATATATATACATACATGCGCCGCTTCGGTTCGAGACCCCTATTAGACGAAATCACCGAGGCGATTGTGTCGCACATTGTCTTCGACGGGAGCCGCCGAGCGAGCCCCGTGCCTACACGGTGCTTTCCGCCGGAGGGGGAGTTGGGAGCGAATTTTCGTGCCGACTCGTGGGGGGGATGCGGTTTTGGTTTGTCGAAGGTTGTTCTATTTTGAGGTGTTTTAGATTCGCGGTGGAGTGGAATATCGTCCAGTGAGTTTTCGAACGGTAGTTTTCGACGGGAGGGGCAGGGGGGGGATTTTGAAAAGATTTTTCATTTGTGACGTTTGACGGGATCAATTAAAATATGTAAATGACTATCGCGGGTATTGAAGGATTCGGAATAAATACAATGGTAATCGGGCGTTTAGAAAGAAGTAAGCAAGTGGGAAATAAAATTCTCGGAAATTTACGATGTAGTTTTGAAGTAGTAAAATTGCTTGACAAAAGAAAATTGCTATCGCATAATAAAGGTCCATATTATAAAACGCCATTTTTTTCTTTTTAAATCCGTCAACAACAAAAATATACATGTACAATCGTAAACCAGAGGAGCATTGAAAAAGCGAAATTAACATATTTTCCCAGATTAAATTCAAATTTCCACTTCCACATATACCCAAGTATATATATATATACGCGCAACGCAGCGGCCGCTCGTTTTCGCCATTAAAATCCCCATTGAGGTCGCCGTTAGTTCAAGGATACAGGCTTGCATATACACACGCCTCGCCGTGAGAACAACATCTGATTCGGCCCCGCTTTCCTACCCGCCGTCGTCGTCCCTATCTCGCGTATATATCCCCCGAGGTATACATATATCTATCTCGCGAAAATTCGCAGATTCGAGAAAAGGAGCTCTTGCTCAAGCAAGTCGGAGTGTATTATATACAGTCGGCGCGCGCCGAGCGCATGGCGAAACTTTATATGTTTTATATATATATGTGCGTCAACGTTGGGCAAACACAGTGCGCGGATTTTTGCGGCTGAGGATTAGATTGGATGACGTCGTTAATGTCTGCATTGTACTTAATGGCTGGAGATAACGTTGAACGTTGCGCGTTAGGAGTTTAAAGTGCTTGTAAAATTACGGCCGAAAAGAAAGAGGCGTTTGTTGGCGTTGATGGAGGTCCTCGTTGGATTATTTGACGCGCGGAACGGGGGGTGTTTACTTTTTGTTAAAAATTCAATTCTCTTCATTTTTTTTTTTTTAATCTAATCATTTAAAATAAGATTGGTGTATCGTGGCGTTGTTTAGGCTTGAGCTTCCGTGGAAAATTTTAAAATGTAGGAACCGTCAAACTTTGATAAAACACTATTATCACTCTTTGAAACAGCGTAGCGAGAGAACATTAAAAGCTTCAACTGCATTTATTAATTGTAATCGAAAAAAAAAAAAATAATTGTAATATAATTCAATTTATTTAATCTCCCCTGCTATCTCGATTGATTTCCACTCGCCACCCGAACGATTTATTCGTCGATTCCCTCCCAATCCTCGGCGTCGCCATCCAATACAGCAGCCGCGCGATTCCGCTCGAAAAAAAAATCCGTAAAATTTTTCACCTCGCGAACATACACGCGTCCTTCGCGAGTAACGATTCCGAGAAACCGTTCAATTAAGCTCGGCGCTCAGCATCCGCGCGCACACACCTCGCGGCAATTAGCGGCACCTCGCGCGCGGCATGGGGCACTAAATCATCGAAACCAACAGCTCTCGCGCGAACAATATTCCCCAACCCCCCGTGCATTCCACGCGGCGATATATATCTCTCCGGCGTTTCTCAACTCTCGCTGGCGGAGCGCGAAAGGGGGATACATAGGAGAGAGGAAAGCGAGGCGTCGATCGCCGGAAAAAGGCGGCGGCCCGAGGCAATTAAGGGCTGTCGATACGCAAACGCAGATAGCCGCGAGATCGACTATCTCGGCGCTCGTTTCCTCGCCGCGGCGGCAACTCGCGAGAGGATCCGCGAGGAGGATAGAGGGGGCAGGGAACGCCGTGATTTTCGAGTGCAGTCGCACATGACGCGTGCACGGGTGCGTCGTAAGGAATTGCGCCTGCGGATCCACCGGCGGGTGGGAGGAGGGATACTTTTCTCTGGGAACGAGCGCCGGGAACGCTCTTCCGCTTCTTGCTTCGCTGAATTTCAACTCCTCTTGGCACTACTTCGTAAATCGGGTGTTCGACGCCGAGATTTCCCATGCGTCTCGGGGTCGAGCGGCGAAACTCGGCGGCGAAGTTACACCGAGGAAGATCGCGGCAAATATTTAATCTACGCGGCGCGCCGTTTGCGGATCGGCGGGATTAAGTGCGCTGCCGCCGTCGCGCTTAATACTCTTCGCCTTTTTTTAACCGCGCAGCTTTTATAGCGGCGCGAAAACTTTTACTATCCGCGGGCAGGGTGGAAGCTCGAGCTGCTGGCTTAGGTAAACTAATTAACGCGACGGAGAGCCGACAAATGCCCGGGGCGCCGATTTACGGGATGCTAATGAGCTTCCGCGGGTTTTCTCGCGTGGAAGTGGCTTCGATTTTTTGGTTGCGGTCGAATTGCATTTTTTTCGATTGAGTTATGGTTTGAAAATTGGCTATTTCGAGCTGTGTACTTTCCTTGATTCTCTTTCGCTTCTTTCGCTTCTTCTTTGAGCGGAGCGAGAGAAATTGTTTTTGATTAACCCTTGCGGCCGGTGAAGTCACATAATATACATTAGAAGTCATAGCTATAAATAAGCCGTCTTCGTACGACGTCAGTGACATCTTTACTATATTCATCCTGAAGCTTTTGTCGAGCAGATCAAAATTACTTCAAATTGATCTAATTTCAAAAATCCGCTGTCATCGTCCTCTTTTCCCAAAATATCCCCGCGATTATCTGGCAAAAAAACAAAAACATTTCACTCCGAAAAGTATCGGTTCGCAATCGTCAAAATTCATATCCACGTGGACACCTTTCTCCCGTCTACGAAAATCGGAAACGTTCTCCAAAAAAAAGAAGTCGACTCTTTCTCTCTCGAAAATTACAGCGACACCCTAAAGAAGACGCCTCACCCGCGGAGGACGCGCGCTCCTTTTGCATAATCATCGGCGCGCTCCGCTCGAGCATTTTTCCATCCGCCTCCGGGCCGAAATAACTGGTCCGCGGGGCATTGCGCGAAACCCAGATCACGGCGAATTTTTTTCGAGCGGGATTCCAGAACGCGTCGCTTACCCGACAATGTCTCTCTCTCTCTCTCTCCCCCCCCCTCTTTCGCATCGATATTACATATACGTGGCATATACATATATATATATATAGGCGTATATAAAAGCCGTATATACGGCAGGCGCGCATGCATAAGTACCGACATATATTCCGTCTAAGAAAACCTGTTTGGGCAGGTCCTCTCTTCCCGGGCCCTGCTCCGCTCGCGCCTGCCGCGCGCGAGAGATCGGTACACGCGCCGTTCCATAGCAAGTGGTCCGGTCCCCCGTTTCGATAACTGTTACGGCTCGCGGACCGAACGCACCGCAGCACTGCAGCCGTGGCGGGTTTTGCTGAGTGTCGAGGCTCGGGAATAGAGATTGTAGGTGATTTTGAAAAGGGTTTGGGAAATCTGTAGGGGCGATGAGTTGAGTAAAATATTTTGTTAATCGAGATAAATAATTGTTAAAGAAAGTATGTTTAAGAATCTCGGCAGTATATCGATATTAATCTTTGATCTTTACTGACAGCAAATAAAGTTGAAACTGGAATCTCGGCGGATATATTTAATTAAATGAGATTCGTGTCTCGTACAGCGAATCAGTTAGTATTTCCAATATACTTTCTCCTCCGATGATTATCTACTGCTTAGCAGGTGACATTTTGATTACAGCTTTCGAGCACGACGATATATACTGTTAACTGTCCTGAAAATACATTCGCAAAATTCAAAACTAATTCTCTTCCCAAATCGATTTTTATTCTTAATATAAATTTCGATCGACTCCCCGTTGATTTTCACTTTCACCAACCCAAAAGCTACAAACTTGTCCACCCTTCCGAGGCACCTCGACAAAGGCGCGACAACCCGCGGGGAGAGGAGACGAGCCGTCGTCGATTCCGCGACGCGGAATCCTCCCTGTCTCTCGGGCTGCACGTGCATATCCGTCGGGGTCCCGGCGAGAGCGCGCGAGAGCTCCTCGCTCGTTTTCTTGCAACACGCGAGATAGCCGCCGCAGTGCAACACTCGGCCTCCTCGCACTTATACGCTTGCGCGGTGTGTATACACGTATATGTGGTACGTACGTCGGAGATTTGCGGCGCGAGATCTCGCGCATTCTTCGCGAGAGCGGACACCTGCGGATCTTGCTCGCGTTCACCTTTTTGCATCGGCAGAGAGGGGGGGGAGACGCGAGGAGGGTATTGTTGGGGAAGGTTAAGGAAAGTGCGGCCGTCTTTTTTTTTTTTTTTAGCCTGGAATTCGTGCTTACGTTATTGCGCGCGCGAGTTTCTTTTTTGAGGAAAGTTGCCGGATGAGTTGCTGCGAAATGTCGATCGAGAAAGTCCTTATCGAGCGCGTAAGCCGGCTATTTGAATTGGCCGTGATATTTTTGCGCTTCGTCGCGCGTTTTGATGTTTTCGTTCGACCGCTTTGCGAATTGAGTAATTATAAAAAACTACGAGAGTAAATTTTCTTCTATCCCAGCCTCTGAACTTTTTCGAGGAATCGAGAGGCAGCGAAATTATATATCCGTTCCAAAAATAAAACAATTGAAGCTATTATCGGTCGCTTCTGGAGCCGCCTGTACGTGAAAATAGATGTTTATTAAAGGGAGCATGCAATGTTGTTTCAAAAACTCATTGATTTCATAACATTTTATGTCACACAATTGCCTCAATTGGACCCGACATCTGTGCCGAAGCTCCGGCAGTCGGTTGCGAAAAATGAATCTTAGAAACGTGGAAGTCGGCGCGAAGAACATTTCCAATTTTAAGCAGGCACCAGTGCTTATAATATACACTCGGCAATCGGTTATCAACAAACTCCACAACTCTACCTTTGATCCTCCCATCGCGAATCAAAGAGAGAGAAAAAAAAAAGGCCGACGCTCTTGGACTGGTATTTAGAAAGCACTCGCGCGCGCACGTGCGCACGGAGGCTAATGCGTTTTGCCTAATCGGCCGATGCATCGCAGACCCGCGCGCCGCGAGAGAGAGAGAGAGCCGCCTCGGAAATAGCGCCGAGTGCTGCGATGCTCCGTTTTATTAATATATATCGGAACTTCGCGGGATGGCTCCGGTATTTTTGGAGGGATATATGCGATTGTTTGCTGAGAATTTTAGGGCGTCGACTTGGATCGATTGATGTTAGGGATTGGAAACACCGCGGACAATTAAATTGAGTTTATCCGGAGGAATCTCGGGGATTATGTCACAATGAGCCGAACGAAATTTTTATCGCCGGTTGCACCTCGCGAACGGATCGTCGAACAATAGTATACATATAATACGGTGTTAATTACTGCTAGGCGGCTCGGTCACAGAGCCGCGCGTTGTGCCTCGGTTGTATATTATTCTTTGTCTGTTTACTTAGCATATCGCCATTGATGAACCGCTCATTTTTTTTTTCACCCTATTCTCTCGTAAAGACAATAGTTTAATTAACATTGTTTTAAAGATATACTTCTTTGTTGTTATGAATTCCGCTTTTTTTTTCAAGTTTATCTCGAGGGAGATACTGCCGCGGCGCCGCAATACTAAAATTATCGAACAATGTCAGGCACGATGTAAAGTCGTGAGAAAATTTTCATTGAAGCGCGCACAATTGATTTACGATAATTCAGAAGATAAATCTCCTTCTCCGTCGTTGTACGAACGACGAATAATGAGCGCAAAGCAAAATTTCGACGCGGAAAAAAGGCGGAAATTTCTCGAAATCGCCAAGAGAGCAGACGCGCCAGACAACGGCCAGTCATTGAAATTCATCGCAATCCCCGTAACTCGATTAGAAACGAGTAGCGCCAATTCCGCAAAATTCATAAACGCCTGGGGACGTTTTATTAACGTCTCTCGTTTCCACAAACGCATGGAGCCTCTTAACGTTGATTGCGAGCGGAGACACTCGTGGCTAATCAGCTGTCGCGCTGAAAATGTGATCGACTGCCTCGCGCCGTTCGTCGCGTGTGTCTTTTTCGCCAGCTGGGGAGTTCTTTTTTTTTTATTTAGCTTCGCCGCCAAGTTCTTTATTTGTTAATTTCGAGAGGATGATATTTTTTTAAGCTTGAAAACGTCGAGGGAGAGAGGTGACGCACACACCTGCATCGCAATATAAATTTTACGAGACGAAATGAAGCACAAGGATTATTACTATTTAAAGAGTCGGATTACACTTTGAACCGCCGATTTCGCAACGCGAAAAATAATCATCGGAACGTCCTGGATTTGCATTGTGGAGTAAATATGATAATTGCGCGAGCACCACAGCTGGCATTAAAATTGTTTTTTTTATTTTCCTCGCGAAAGCAAAAACAAACGGGTGTATATACATACATACGCGGCATAATAAAAAAGATTTTCAATTAAAATATCTGCGCCTCGGATCTCTTTCGCTTTTCATATAAAAATCGCGCGCGCGCTCGGAAAATCGGTTAATCGCGGCAACGGTCGAGGAGATAGAGACGCGGTTGAACGCACCGCGTATTTATGGGAGAGAAAAAAAGGCGCGCGCGGTAATTTATGTTAAAGCGTTGATGTAAGATTTCGCTGAATTACCAAATTAACGCACTCGGAAAAAAATTTACTGCACAATTTACGTCGAGCTCCGAACGTGAGCCGCGAGTTAAGAGCGAAATGTGTATACGAGATATCGTTCGGCGCGCGTAAGATGTAGTTTTAAGCTCGTTCGCCGAATGATTATGACCGGGTTGCGCGGACGCGATATATTTCCTATGTCTATTCCGCCGTTTCCATGCGCGATATTTAGCTTTAGCGTCGTCCCTGCTTTTCTAAATTACTTAGATCCATTACTTTTCAGTAGTCGGTCGTTACGAGAATTACAAGCTCATTTCAACCGTGGCCTGGAAATAACTACAATAAAGAATAATGTCAAACATTTCATAAAGCACCGTAATAATAACTTTTCATTTGCCATATGCAAATCTAACTCCAGAAACGTTCCGTCGAACCAGCCCGCGATATCCAATCTCCGCGCTCCTCCAGCAATGACCTTTACACCCAGACCGGACGCGATCGTCGCCACACGGCCTAAACAAAAATTTCCAGAGCACATAAATCCAACGACCACGAAATCTCCTCGTCCGCGAGCGCAGTCGTTCTCTTCGCGGCGAACTGTATCAATGCATAACTCCGGCAATTGATACTTCGCCGCGCGGCCTTGGACGGCAATGCGTGGCACATCTCCGGCTGCTGCGTTATGAAGCAGTCGGGCCTTGCGTGCGCGCGGGGAAACCGCAGGCGCCGCGGCGCTTGGAAAAGCCGGCGACGTTTCCCGCTGATTTGGAAGGACGCGCGCGAGAGAGAGAGAGACTCGAGGAGACGCGGAATATTGAGGATTGTCGGTGGGTCTCTTGGAGATTAATTCACAGGTTTCGTGGCTTGTTTTTCGTTCGGGCGATTTGGGTGATTCATATTATCGTTGGGAGATTGTTCGGGAAAATTGAAACAGGAAATATGGAGCTCTGATTTGTGGTTATTGCTGGGTGTAATTAAAGTATTAAGGGTAATTATGATTGGAGACTGGCAAACACTGCTCTCGAGTTATTCATATAATTCTTCGAATTTACGACGATTTTATTGAGATATTAGTTGTAAGGTTAAAGTTGGAAGTATGCTAGTACTCATTATACCATTTGTGTTACGAGAAGTTAATTGTGAAATAATTTAAGTCCAGTTAATTTGCAGTACGGTAGTCAATGAGTGTTGGTTTACGATGCGAATGAATAGCACTTTTATAATTTTATTAATATTTACGATACTTTCGAATTATAATTTCTGAATTGTCGATTCTCATGCAAAATTAATTTCGGAACTGTCGTTATATAACATCTAGATACATATTAGTTTATTATTCATAAATTCTTTATCTTTGAAAGCATAACAATATATTACACGAGAGTGAAAAATGTCGATGGCATCGTTATTTTATGTAAAATCGGTCTCAAAGGAATCATAAAATCTGACATTCCGATAAAGGCGAAATCAAGCTTATAATATCTGATTAGAACTATGAAATCTCTGACGTCAAAAAACTTTTTACAACGGAATGGCTTTAATATTCATTTTAATTTAAATATTTCATCACTGATTAATTAGTACTTAAAAACAATGATTTACGATTTTCTTGATTAGCCAAAGAATTTTCGAGTCGGGCTAAACAAAAATTTAGCTTTCGACCAGTGAAAACACGTAAAAAAACGTGTTTTTATCAAGCGAATTAATATGGACCGAAACGCAGACTGAAGGTGTTCCGATCAGACTCTAATATTAAATAAAATTTAAAAATCTTGTGTTCAACATTCTTCTTATTTCCGCTGTTAAATCTCTTACTACGAAAAACCTTTAAAAACAGTCCTTCGTCCAATTTCAAAAATATTTGTGCTTTGAAACGTTTCGACGTGCTTCGCGAAAAAACTCGTTAAACTTCCCGGAACGCGGCATTTCCCAAGTTGGCAATTACACTCGATTTTAGAACACAGAGATCATTGTTCTAACCCCCCGTCTCCCCCTCCCAAAAAAAAGATCCAGTGAAAATCGAGCTATAACGGCACCTCGCCGCGCAAAGTCTCGGGCAGTCTCGAGTGGCGCCTCACGTTTTAATCCGCGCGGAATTCGCAATGATCCCCGCGGCGTTGGCTTTTCGATACCGGCGCCAAGATTCCTCACGCCTGGCAGGCGTCTCTCTCTCTCTTTTTTTTTTTTCGTCCCTCCCGCTCGGCTCGGCCAGAATTTTAGCGTGTCGCTCGTTTAGAAAGGAGAGTTTACACGCTCGTGCCTATCGTGTGTCTGTGCGTGTCTGTGCGCGCGCAAAAAACTCGCGCGCGCGGCGAGCGCTAGAAATCGGTATCGCGAGCGTCTATTTAAAAGCGGCATTTACATGTCGATTTGCATGCATCGGAATCTCCGCGTGTAATCACGCTCTCCGCTCTCCGCTCCGCGAGGCGAGTACTTAAAATAGACTCTCTCGCGGCGCGGAAAAAAAGGAGCTTCGCGAAAAAAAAGAAAGAGAGAGAAGGAGAGCGCTGGAAATAATTTCGCACGCGCGAGAGAGGTGCCTCTATTGGTTTAACATAATGACTTTGGCCCGGTGAGAGAGTCAACAGAGAGAAAAAGAGAGAGCTTTCGGCTGGAGTGGACGCGTGGATAAACAATGGAGGGGTTAAAAAAAGACTCGAGCTCGATAAATATCGAGTGGATTCTCGGCTGGCTGGAAAAATTGCTTAATTAGTCTACGGCGGCGTGTGTTGCGTTTAAAAATAGCCTTGCGCTTTGTTAATGATGCCGCGGAGAGCTGCGATAAAATATGCGATGGTTATTATAGTAATCTCGGGGGAGATTATTGGTAATTGATCGTTGTAGAAAATGAAATGCCGCTGTATGTACGAGGTGATTAAATTTTCTAAAGTGAACAATTAAAATTTTACACCAAAAGCACAGAAAAAACTTAGCGTTTTACAATCATTAAGATTTCATTTGTTCGATTTCATATTTTGGAGTCGTTGATTTGGTCGTCTGCCTAACTTTTTCATTCGCACATAATAATAATTACATATATCTGATTTGACTACGCAGGAAGAATGCAGACGGAAAATCGCGGCCTGCACGACGGACGCATCGACGAACGTTCCGGTTTGCGGTAGCGACGGTATCACTTACGCGAATCACTGCAGGCTCATATCGAAACAGTGTCTGGGAATGTCGATTCTTATCAAGCACACAGGACCCTGTCCAGGTGAGTTCGGCCTTTTTTTTCATTTTACATTTTTTTACACGTTTTACACGTTACAGTTTTCACAAAACAAACCTGTCAGATTTCGAATTCAGTACAAAAATGTTAACCAACCTTCCTCCCCAACAGACACTCCGCCCTGCCTGCAAGCTCGCCTGAGCTCCCGGGCGGGCGCGCGTCCCGTCTGCCGACCCGACGGCACCTACGCGCCGATGCAGTGCCACGCGGAGACGGGCTACTGCTGGTGCGTGACGCCCCAGGGCAGGCCGCTGCCCAACACCTCGGTGAAGGGCGAGCGTCCGAGGTGCGGCCGGGCGGTGCAGGCGGCCGCCGCCGCCGCCTCCTCGACCGCGTCGCCGACCGCGCCGACGGCCGACGCGGCCGAGACCAGGAGCGGCGCCGGACAGAACGCCCAGAGGAGGAGGTCGCCCAGCTGGAAGCAGCGCAGGCAGTACAGCAATCGGCACCGGAACACCTGCGACAGGAGCGAGAAGGCCAGGTTCAACGGGAACCTCATCGAGAACTTCAAGATCGAGTACAGGAGGGCTAATATATCGGCCGACGTAGAGACGAGTGAGTTTTCTCAGTTTGTTTTGTATAAAGCTCGATTTTGTCGGGAGAAGCGTGCATTCGGAGTTTCGATCATCGCTATTAACACAAAAAGTTTGCTGGAGTGTCGAAAGAACGAGAGATGCAAAGCCAGCCGGCGAAGTAAGACCGACTAACCGGCATCGTCCCGGCTCGTCATCCTCGTTATTACCGCTGTTCTCTCTTACGAGCGCGGCGAAGGCATCCAGCCTAATTCAATCAAGCTCTCTCCACTTCCTTCCTCCCCGCGCGCAACGCATAAAGCTCTCTGTCGCGACGGAAGCTCGTCTCCGTCCTGACACAGAGAGAGAGTGGCTGCTCGCGCGCGCAACGCTTTAGCCTCTATAAATATCGTAATTGCCGGCTGTCGGCCGGCGTAATGAGCCGCGCGCGATAATTGCTCGCGCCGCGCGTGTATTATCTCCCGTCTCAAGATCGAGCGAAGCCGAGGAAGGGGGGGAGGGGGGAGAAAAAAAAAGAGAGCGCCGCCTGCCACCGAGGCGCTACCGCGAGGAACAAATGATTCTTAATGATTTGTGAAAAGGCGTGGAAATTTGAATTTAAGATAAGGGAACTATAGACGGACGACCGGTGGCGCAATGCGAAAATGATCGATTTATCGTCGAACTGGATTCGAGGCGCGATTGAAAATTCACCGCGTTTCGTAAGGATAGGGACGTAGAAACTTATTATGCAAGAGGAATGCTCATTATTGAGAGTAGATTTAGAGAAGCATTTGAATTTTGACCAAAAAACTAAAAGATGCAAGCACGCCTAAATATAAAAACTTTAATTGTAATCGTATATCAAAGTTACAATTGCGAGCTTGCTGAAAAAAAGAGAAAAAAAATTTGATTGAACCAACTACATATGCAGTTAAATATTCGCAATAGGATATTCGGTTGATTTAATGAAGTTCTTGGTCGATTCATAAGGAAACGTGATGACGTTTAAATTCACAAACTTTTGAATTGATCGAAACGTTGTTAACTAAAAATTCTATTAAAACAAACGAATATCATTTGAGTGAATACGCAACTATTACATACTTCGTTGATTCGATCAAAAATTTCTTTTCTGATCGCAACAATATTGCCAAATCCAACAATTGCCCATACACCACATTCAATCCTCCACCATTTATCCTCAAACTCTGAAATCGAAAAATCGACCTCGATTCGCAGGCGACAAGAACGTGGAGCGCGTGCTGTCCTGGAAGTTCGGCAGCCTGGACAAGGACAGCGACGGCTTCCTCGACCGGGCCGAGTACAAGGAGCTGCGCCGCCTTGCCAAGAAGGCGGTGAGACCGAAGAAGTGCGCGCGCACCTTCGCCCGTACCTGCGACCTCAATCGGGACCTGAAGCTCTCGCGGCAGGAATGGGGCGCCTGCCTCGCCAACGACTTCACCCGTAAGTAGAGAATGAGAATGTTTATTATATCGCCTAGCCGAGATTGTAGCGTGTGGGCTATCCGTTGAGCGGCGAGGGATTTGAGAGGCTGGAGGGGATTTTGTACACTGAAAAAAGGGTTCCTCTCCTTGCGAGAAAAATCCTCTCGATATTTAAGTCGACGGAATTTCTATTTATAAGAAAAGGATTCTGCTCCTCTCAGATGGATTTCTATTTAATTGGAATGACCTTAATTTGGTCTGAAAATGAAATTTATCCTCGACAAACAGTATTCCTTTTGTTATAAATAGAAATTCCGCTGACTTAAATATCGAGAGGATTCCGTATGATCTTCTCTTATGAAGAGGAACGTTTTTTCAGTGTCAGAAGAAAATTAGGTAATACGAATTGGAAATTCGCAAGTAATAGAATTCTAAAGTCAAACAATTTTATTACCGTCAAACCGGCTTAATAGTTAGACTTTCAAATCCTTGGATCCGCGCGGAAGTTAACAAGCAAAGCACGCTACAAACTTTGCGCCGTTCGCACACTTGGCTTGGAAAGCTCCTCGGCTGCGTTGTATTTGGCAAACGATAACATCGACAAACTTAGCGTCGCTTATTTTACAATCGTGCCTTCCGCACCGCCAAAGAGTATTCCCGTTTCCATTCCGCCCGCGGCAGCCCGGCTATATACAGAATATACACATCGGGGAAAACGAGACTTTATCTTAATTAACGAAGCGTTTTTACGAGCCGCTTTATCGGGGCGACGAAATTTCGAGCCTCCGTTCGAGCAACAGATTATCAAAGCCGCCTCTAATAAAAGCGTCGGCGCGTTAAGTGAAACCTTTATCCGAGGCTGCGGCCGGAATGGAAACGATCCTCGAGAGGCGCTGCGATTTTTATTGCTTCGGCGCTGATCGGTAGTCTGGTTGAATGCCCGTTTTACGCTTGAAGGTGTGCGGGGGCTTGTGGAGCTTTTTGGTGATGGGAGGTTATGTACTTTTGCACGAGGAGGCACCTTTTTATACATTCGCATGCGATCGTTATATTAACTTAATTCTTAATACCTTTAGATATATTCTCTCGCTTACATTACCACTCCGATAAACGTATTTTCGTAAAAGATATCTTTAGAAACCGAACTCGACCTGCGAGCAAATTTTCCTCTCGACGTTCTCGCTTTCGAAAAAGAACCGAGAGAGAGAGAGAGACAGTCAAAAAGAGATTCCGGGCGATTTTACGTACAGCGCGCGAAGCCTGAAATAATAAAAAGAAGACTTTCCGGGACATTAATCCGTTCGGGCTCTCGGCTATTATCTCCGACTGGCATTATACGTACGGAGAGCAAACGCGGCGACGAATATATACGAGATAGCCGGTTGAAAGTAAAATTAAGCGCGAGCCGCACTTCCGTCCAGGATGTCGCTTTTTACGGGGTGTGCGACGCCCGAGAAAACAATTCTATAATCTACATCCGCGACGATTGGCCTCCTCTTTTTTTCGGCGTCCCTTCGGCTCGAACGTAAATGTATATATATGCACTTCTGAGATAGATTTTAATACCGTCGAATCGTTCGGATCCGATCCTGTATTTACCTGGAAACAGTATACAACTCGTCTCAATTTCTTACAAAGGCAGATTTCACTTTCTATTTTAAGATCGAGGAAGAGAAGCCGTTCCGTCCTCCCTCCGATCCTTGGCGGGCGCAGTCGTGCATTAAACGCGCCCGTAGTAAAATTGAAGCGAGAGAGCCCAATTACGAGCAGTTCCGACGAAATGCGAATTTCCGCGCTCTTACGTCCCACGACTTTGCTTATCATAACGCCTCGTTAATCCTCTTCTTCTCCTTCTCTCTCTCTCTTTTTTTTAATGCCCAGATTGGCGCGGACAATTGCGCCTCCACCGTGAAATGGGTACTAATTCGTAACACGCGACGCTGCCTTCAGTAATATTCAGTATTCCCCGAGAGAGACTCTGCGGATGTAATTTCTCGACTGGCGATGCGGCGGCGGACCCTCTGGTACCTATACGTTATATCACGTGGGCACGAAGAAGCGTTATTATTGTCGTCGCGCCCACTTGGCGATGCACGGAGACGAGGATGATTTTCGTCAGTTTGTCCGGTCCAATTTGATGATTGCGCACACAAAAAAAGTAGATTGTTTCGTTTACGAGTATATTCGGGGGCCTGTGTATCCTTTGAGCAGACTTTGAAATGGCTTTTTTTCTCCGCCAGCAACTCTATTATTATGCATGTGAGAACGAACAAACTGCAAAACAATAAATCGACAGAGACAAAGTAACGCAGGCTGGTGCGAAATTACGCAGATCACTCGCTGATATATATACACTAGCTTGAGCCCTGCTGAATTAAAATCTGAATGAAAGCTTTATCGCTGAAGCTCTCGCGCAACCGACGCAGCAAGCTCCACCCCCGTAGAGCGACATTTGCTACTCTCCAAAACGCAAGGATAATCTATATTACATAAAAGCCGCCTGCGTATTTATCAGCCAACATTAAAAAGTAAACGCAAACGAAAAGCCGCCTGAACGGCGGCCCGATTGTGTGAGTGTGTGACGTCATTATTATCATTTAGTTCGTTTGTTCTTGTCGCTGAACCCTGCAGACGATCGGCTCGCGGTCCCCCAAGCCCACCGGACCCGGGCCACGGACCAAGGTGAGTTCTCCCTCACTATTTTCACTCGCTTAAATCAATTCTGTTCCTCCTCTGTTTTTTTTCTCAATCTGCGTCTTATAGCCCCGCTCGCGTTCTTCGAACCGTCGGAGTTTTGGAAAAAAGAACCTGTGTACGTCGCGGAGTTTTCGGATGGAGTGTTGTGAATCAGGAAGATGAGATATTTAGTGAAATTGGAGAATTTATTAGAAATTTATTATTAAAAATATACGTTGAAAACCCATTTTTTTTGTTATTCAAGGAATAAGTGTATATAGAAATTCCATATGGTTTTCTTTTTCTTTATTTTACTTCGGGACTCTATTTTCTGTCCGTCTGATTGTCTGGTAATTTTTTATTTTCTGTAATGGGGCAAGCAAATAATACCTCAGGTTTATCGCTTGGTTATTCTAACCGCAAGATTCCGGGACTATATGAATCAACTGCGGTTTTATTCAAATAGTAAATAAAACAGACAGATAGATAACTCAACGAAAAAATGGATATGTTACTGGCATGATTAGTCAGATTTTTTCGCAAAATCTTTATTAGTCCTGTCAGAGAATAATATTAAATGTTTTTGATAGCTGCGTTTAGGCTTCACCAAGTTATAGAATTCTTACACTAACGTACCATTCATGATTCAAATGTACACTGAGAAAAATTTTTTTTAAAAATTAAGATTTTTTTTTCTAAAAATTACTATTTTAATGGTACTCATGGGACATACTCATATTTTAATAATTTTTACTATATAATTCGTAAATTTTACTATTTTATTTGTAAAATTTGCAAATAATTTGTAAAATTTACAAATAAAATAGTAAAATTTACGAAATATATAGCAAGAATTAATAAAATTGCGGTAAAAGTTATTAAAATATGAGTGTGTCCCACGAGTGCTATTAAAATAGTAATTTTTACAAAAAATTTTTCTCATTGTATAGAACTAAAAAAAGTAAAATAAACTTATGATTCGTCATTAATTAACACTAATAACTTATCCCAGTAAGCTCACACGTATTTTACATTATTTTTTACGACACAAATATACAGGATATCCACAATAAGTTATTTAAACCTTCGTTCCGCGCTCGCAGAGCGCATAAACATATCCTTCTACACACTAAAGAACGACACAACTTCCACATCCTCCGCGCCCCGTAAAAATCTCGCTCGCGCGATCTTTCGAAACGATCGTCGTTCGAAAACGACGCACTTAGTCAAACGCAAAAGTGCCCTATCTCCCGTATATATACCTGTAAGCCTGCTTATTTCAATTTCCTCGTTACGCTACATAAACGTGTGCATATCTCCGGAGTTTATCGGGCCGTAAAAGAGCGTCGCCCGTCGCACTTTGTAATATTGCGCGCGAAAAGGTGTGACGACGTATCCGCGCGCGCTTTTTACCTCCATTATCGCTTTAAATATGGGTGCTGGTTATAAAAGGATATACTCCTCCTCTTTCTCCCTTTCCTTTTCAGATAGGCGATAAGAGACGTTTTATTAACGACTTCTAGAACGCGGATAGGTATATTATGTACAGCTGCTTTCTGTGTTTGATTTTCTGTGTTCTTTTTTTTTTTTTATGTACCGTTTCTTATATACATCTGTGCTATGGTTCGACGAACTGATCGCGTAATCAGAGTGGAAAGAAATCCCCGTAAATTTGCATGCTTATGTAACATTTTGTTCTTTTAACGACGGTTCTAACGGAGAGTGATAACATAGATCGAGTGCGTTACCTCTTGAAATAAAGGGATTACAAATGTTGGTTTCATTGTATTTTTTAACTCGAGTGGTTTGGAGGAATGAAATTAATTGTCGCGCTGCACGAAATTTATTACCGCCAAATGTTCGACATAAACATGCAAATTTTTAACAGGGATTTTAGAATTACATTTGATTACGCATCTGCTTATTTTTCGAGATTTATCGAAAAACCTCATTCTGAATCTTGGCATTCCACAGTTTTGAAAGGCAATCCGTCACCTGTTCACGCGCGACCAACGTTCAGCGACGATCCACCAGAGCCTAACGACGATACCGACGGTATAAAGAAATTACTTTTAATTGATTCCACAAAATTATGACACTTCGCAAACTTCAAAGTCAACAATTTTCCCGCAGCGATGGACTGCATCTCCGACCGAGATTCCGTGATGGTGCTGCAGCAGCAGCAGAATTCGCAGCAAAAATTCTACATACCGCAGTGCACCATCGACGGAAGGTACGACAAGGTTCAGTGCTACTCCGGATACTGCTGGTGCGTCTACCAGGACACGGGAAAGCCCATTCCCGGAACTTCCTCCAAGGATCAGACGCCCAATTGCAACCCAGTTCCTGCTCCGGTGAGACCCATGAAAGGTGAGACGGTGTATAAATAATCTCAGCCCGAAGGACCAAACTTTACTCTCTCTCTTCCTCGTACCTCCGCAGGCTGTCCAGAAGCGAAGAAGCAGCTTTTCCTGCGCGACCTCATGGACCTGATGGCAAAGAAGATGAAGGCGTCTAGCACGGACTCCGACGAAGCCACGGACAAGTGGCCGGCGTCCAAGGAGGAGCGCGTCGCTACCTGGCACTTCGTCATGCTCGACAAGAACAAGAACAAGGTACGTGTCCGCGAGAATTTTTATCGCCCGACGGCGAGGCGTTAACGAATCGCAGTTTTATCCGAACTGATGTGACTTCAGGTTTTGGAGCGAAAGGAGTGGAAGAGCTTCCGCGCCATGGTGGCGAACAATCGGCAGCTGCGCAGATGCGGCAAGAAACTACCCAGGTACTGTGATATCAACAACGATCGTAGGATCAGCATGACCGAGTGGCTGAGCTGCCTCAATGCCCAGCGACCCGCTGCAGGTACGTGTTGCGTGATTTTACGGTTTTCGGAAAGCACTGAAATTATCGAGGGAATTTTTAAGGGATCGTGGATTACGATTATTTTGGGAAAGGAGACGTATACAATAAAGCGTTTTAAATTACGCGCGACGTTCAAAAAACTTGCGAGTAATGAATACGTATAAACGAGATTATTCACATTCTTAATAACTTTCATTTTTTTTTGCCTAAAACAAAAAAAAGAGCAAAATTTTAACGAAGCGCATTCGCGTTTTAACTCGAACGATTAAACCGCATAAAACAAAATCTCCTAAGCCGCTAAAAGTTACTTACTTATATCCACCTATATAAAACAGAAAAAAAAAAATAATAGTTCTTGCAGTCGACATTCCAAGTTATAACGCTTGTCCGTTCCGCAGGTGACAACTCGACGGAGAAGGCCTCGACGTCGAAGCCCCTAAGAATGGGCCCCAACCCACTCGACCAGTTCCTCAACGACGATTAAAAGAAAGATTTAAGGACAAAAAAAAAGAAGACAGAACGACGTTTCAATCATGTGATAACGCGGCTCGAAAGCGCCGCCGCGGGAATGCGACTGCGGCAGCCGAGAAAAAAAACACATACACACGCACACACACACACATACGCATACACACACTACACACAAACTGCGCTCGCGGCCGTTCATACGACTTCCACATTTTATATATACACATATATATATTATATCGATCTCGCGAACTGGACTTAGGCGTGTTTACGAGTTCAACCATCGTTTTTTTTTTCTTTTGCTCATTTTTCGTCTCTTGTTGTTTTAGAATTTATTGATTATATGATTATGTTTATTATTGTAGTATTTTTTACTTATCGCCTAACATTACGGTACTGCGGCAGATCGACGGGAGATATATTCGCTGGAGAGAAAGAATCTGAACGCAATAAAGCTCGAAAATCCATTGGACGTGCGAGCGTTCAATTGGTTGTACGCCATTATTCAGAAGTAATTTTTAAGTTTCGTTCACGTTAAAGTTAAGAGTTAGAAAACTGGATTTACTGTCGTTCAACGAGACCACTGCAACTTGATAGTTCGGAAGAAATTTTAGAATTTTATATATAACTTTTTCGTCCCGCTGCAGCATTTCAATGCAAACAGATCGATTTGCCCTCTTGCAAGTATTTATCCGTACCACAATCCACTGCGAAGAAACGTCAGATGTGATTGAACATGTAAGCGTTATCCGTACGTGGTGCACACGAGTATTATAAACGAGATGTACACGCGATAGTATGTACATATTTATATTTAATTTTAGGACGTAGCTAATATTCATACATTAATTACTTGTTACAATTAAGGTGCTACGTGACGAGATTATTTTTTAAGCCACAGCTGCAAAAAAAAAACATGAAAATCAGAAAAAAAGCAACGACGATATATATATATATATATATAAATGGCGTAAGAATGACGAAAAAATAGTTCCTCAGACAAGAAATGACTCGTGAATTTTACTTGTGAAATTCTTCTTTTTTACGATTCTTACGTACGCTGATTATGATTAAACGTATTGAAAATGGTAAACTCTGTGTTTAAACTTGGAAAAGTGTATGGTTTCAAAAATATATATGTGCAAGAAGTGACCTTAGATATATCTAAATGTTAAAAAAACAATATTTTTTACGACTTATATCCGTATCCATTGTAGTGTTTAAAGCGCATGAGGAAACCTTTTGTATAGATTACTAACGTGAAATGCGTTTATTTTGATAATTATATGTATGTCTATATTTGAAGACTAGTAAATTATTTGTGTGCATTTTTATATGAGTTAAAAAATACGTTTTATATAATAAATCAATATTTTCGCATTTCTGTGTGATGAATTTGAATTGTTTATTTACCACGCAAAACTTCCCCCACTCTTGCTTGTCGTAGGCTTTGAAAAAATCAATGTTATGCAGGAAGCATTTATTCAGATTTACAATTGAATTTTTTTGTTGTTAGATGCGCTAAGATCGCTGTTAATTTATAAAATTCGCGACTTTCCTGTTATGAGAAAAAACAATTTCTGGTTTGTATCTTTGTGTGATGTCTATGTGAATATATAAAAAAGAGGACAATTTTTTTTAACCATTCAGTATAAATCTAGCAACAAGCCAAAGCGAATACTTTCGAGCAAGAAAAATGTTCAAGTCGGTCCTTCTTATCACACTGTGCGCTTTCGCCGTAAGTTTCGATTATTTTTATTCCGCGAACCTTATTAAAATTAACTCAGTTTATTTCCAGTTAACTGCATGCGAAGTATCTCACCATCATCAACCGCGTTCGAAAGATAAGGCCAGAGTAAGTACAAAAAAAATAATACACTTTTTTCATCATCATCATTATGAGGAAAAACCCTAAGTCTTAAAATATTAACAGATCGCGCGGCAAATTCCATCGTTTAATGTGGACCAATTAGGTGATGTTGTAA
The DNA here is from genome assembly GCA_035582975.1 of Ormyrus labotus. NCBI lineage: Eukaryota > Metazoa > Arthropoda > Insecta > Hymenoptera > Ormyridae > Ormyrus > Ormyrus labotus. The sequence continues at coordinate 33,845,232 of JAWWEO010000001.1, read as the reverse complement.
GTGGGGTGGCCAGGACTGCACTGAAGACCGTCGGTGGTTTAATTGGCATGGCTCCGACACCTGATGGTCATCAATCACCGCAAATGCCTCAGGTAATATCTGTGGTAGACATTTAGCCATTTTCACTGGTCAATGTGTTAATTAAATGACAGAATTTTTAGATTAAGTAATACAGTACTGCCCTTCATATAAAATCGATACTCATTCTTTGACAATTAATTTGTACTCAATCATCTCAAAATTGACCAAAGAATGCTTAATTATTCTGCCAGTGAGATATTTTACTATTTAATTTTTTTTAATTAAAATCCTTGCCTAAACTATCGATTCTTTATTCTTAGGCGCAGGGAGCAGGGATGCCAGGAATGTCACAAACGCAAATGTCCGGACCACGAGGATGACTGGCGTTCAAATATTTTATTCAGTTTTAGGTGTGCACATTGTTACTTGCAGTAGAGATAATAAATTTCACAGGCATTTAAATTTTTTTTCTCTTATCTATTATCAAGTTCTTCGCCACTATACACCGTTGCACTAATGTTACTTGAAGCTAATTTTCACATGAACACTGACTAGAAGGGATCAGCTAAAAATCGATAGGCACGATCTTTGCACATAGATTACACTCATTTAAATTTTATTTACATGCTGATATAATTATATATTATATTTTGTAGCAAATATTTAACAATTAAATGGTAATGTTATCACAAAATTTTTCTGAAAATCTTCAGAGGCTGCTTTGTAAACACATAAAATTTGTAAATGCAAAACATCAACAATAAAATTTTATAATTTTGAAAAATCTATATAATATGTTATACTTCTTAATCCTAAATATAAATTTTTTTAGTTTATGATTATAATTATGTATCGAACTTTTGACATTGTGTGATATAATTTTGTTTAGCAAGTCATTTTAAAAAGCTGTAACGACGCAAGACTTTTACCATCACTGCGAATTAGAAATTAAAATACAAAAAGAATAAATATCGTGACTATACATAGTTTTGACAAAACTGCTTAATATTAGTATATCATATAAATAAATAGACAACTATCGACAGCTGTTAAGATCTTAGAAGCACTAACATTCTACCAACAACGTCCAAAATAAAAATGCAGCAAAGACCGAACACTCAGTACCTCATCACTTCACAAACATTCACAGATCCGCAGACTGCGAGTGCTGATCTGATTTTATGCTACTCTTCCTCCCGATTCCCGTCGGATCAGAGGACATCGAACTGGTCGGCTGCTGCGAAATCACCTTAGCCGGGCTGCTGCCCTCGTCGCTGATCCGTATCCTGGGAATGGCCGAGGTTCCCGCTGCCTCGCTCAGCTCGCCGGAGTCTGGCGAGCTCTCCTTCGTTCTCGTACCTCTCCAGGCGCTTTTTCTGTCGACCGACGTCGCCGCTTCGTTGGCTTCTTGCTTGGGAGCTTTTTTGGTAGGGGGCAAAGGCGGCGGGGGTGTCGGTGCTTGATCGTTCGGCAGGGACTCTTGCTCGGCCTCGGTGAGCTCGCCGTTCTCCGAACCCCCGGAGCGCTTTTGCTCCCTGTCCTCGGCGACTGGATCGTTGGCTGCTGTAAAAGAGCGACGTGGTAGACAGTTTTGGGGATTTACTATTTGGAGAGAGAAAAGGTGACTACCTTTGACCGATGGAATGTCTATTGATTTACCGGTTGGTGGTAGAATTTTCTTCCATCTCGTGAATGGTGTATCTTGGCTTTCCAGTCTTTTCTCGGCTATTTTAAACATTTTGCGCCTTTCCTCCGTACGTTCTTGCCTTAACTGAATCTAAAACATTAATTTAGCGCGTTACATAAATCTGAAAATAAGTTACAGAACTATTCATTTTCGTCCGATTACCTTTAAATCATTGTTTGACTCTCGAAGAGAATTCGTCAACGAGACCATGTAGTAGATTATCAAAGTCATGAGAACTATGAGGGGAATTACGATACCGGGTGAAGCCATGTAATCTAAAACTCTAAAAAAATAAAACATCGATTATTTCTACGTCTCCATAAAGGTAATAAATAATCGCTTTCACTAACTTGTACTTCAGTATATAAGTTGGAAGAGCAGCTCGAAGGCTGGAAGTAGCCAAGTAGTAAATTCTCTTGTATCCCGAAAAAGGGCCACAGTGCCAGGATGGTTCGACCCAAACGATTGCATATCCTACCGGAAGTACGCACAAGAACAGCATTGTCAGCAGCAGAGCCAAGTAAAAGTTGTTGGACCTATAAGAATAACGCGTTAAATACTTCTGATTTACTTTAAGAGCCAATTTCTGAAATGAAAGACTCGAACCTCGAAGCTCTGAAGACGATTTCGTGCGGTACGTTGCAAGTAAGTACAGTCCACGAACGTAAGTACATTAAGATCATAAGTTTGGCAGCATTCAGGACGATTAAGCCAGGACTGAAAAATATGCCCATCCACACCATACCTAAAGATTTACAAAAAGAAAATCCGTTTTTATAAAGGAGCCTCTGTTGTGCTTTGTTGTTTGCGCTCCGTCTGACCACACCAGAACATTCTCTACTTCTTCGACAGTCGCTTAAAATCATTTTTTTCACTCCAGACGTTCGCGAACGTAAAATTTCAAGGTACCTTGATTATTCACGAGATGCAAAATGTTCTCGGCTATTTTGAAATCTCCGTACTGAGGAAACTGCTTCTCCAGATCCCAGCACCAGCAGCTGTTCATGTAACGCACGAAAAGCGCCCGAAAAAAGTCCATGCCCAGCGTCGAGACTATCGTCAGCACGAGATCCATCATCGTGAGCTTGGCGAGCTCCTGGCCGAACATCGTCTCCCAGCAGAGGCCGCGAAGCAGACGTCGAGTGTTTATGTCGAGCGACGTTGTCGATACTAAAAACATACGTTTAAAAGGGCTTTTCATTTAAAAAATGAATTGCAACAAAATTCTATACATACGTGAATAATTGTCGGAAGTGAATGTTTTATTCTCGCAAATTCGCTCGTAGCACCGCAGGATCTTTTCCATCCCCGTGCAGGAATTATCGCTCAGAGCTCCCGTCGCGCTCGCGTTGATGTTCTCGGTCGTAAAATTAGTCGTGGACACGCTTCTCTCGGTACTTTCAGCCGGACTCGGCGACGGGTTGTCTTGAAAAAAATCTTCCGTCACGTTATTGATGTCTATGAATCCGAGGTCGTTGTAGTTCACGTGGGGATAGTCGTCGTCCACGTTGCTGTTTATGCCGAATTCGTCGAAGCTGATTATATTTTCGTCGACGTTTATCGCGTTTTCGTCCAGGTCCACCTCTGAATTGTGCACCTTCAAAGTGTCCTGAGAGCTGTTCTCGACCTCGAGAGGAGGCATGTCCGTAATGTTGTCGAAGGTCAAGTTGGGAAAGCTGAAATTGTTCGAGTCGGAGAATAGGGGATACGTTGTTTCGAGCTCCTTCGAAGACCAATCGCTGAATATGCTGTTTGAATCGATGCTTTCCAGAGCAAAATTTTCTTCGGAGACGTTCGGAGTTTCACTGGACGGCAGTATGTAATTGTTCAGATCCGTTACCCTGTAAGATAATGTGGAGAAGTTATGCAGCGTTAGTTAAACGGGAAGTGAAACTAAAACTAAAATGTAGATTACCCAGTCAAATTGTCCGGCCACAGATCTAACGTTTTTTGAGAATTCGAGGACGAGGATAGATTTGAATTTAAAACTAAACTCATAGCTGCGAGAGTCGAGGCTGCGTAGAACACGTTCGATTCGCAAGGCACAAGTCTGTCGAAGCAAGTCATCTCGCTCGACGAATCGTTTGGTTTCAAGCTTTGTAGTTTTTCGTCCTAAACATTTATTTGACAGTAATTGTAAGGAAAGCGTTGCATTTGTTAATTTTATAAAAACATTTCACTCACCGACGAATTAATCTTCTTGAACAAGGCATATATCAAAGAATACATGTTGAGTAAATTTAGAACCATAATACTAACAAATAATAAAGAAGTAAATTATGAATACAGTTTATTAATAATACATCCACGCGTGAAAAAGAAAGCTTACCGAGCAAGCTGCAATCGCAGCTGTTTTCGCGGATGATAGCTCTCGATTATGCCCAGGATTTCGAAAAAAATGGGGAAACTGTAGGTGATGAGAGTCATGACGACGGTGATCTCGTTCTGCCTCCACCAGCTATTGTCGACCTCCCTGATGTTCTCGCTCCGCTCGACGACTTCCACCACCGCGTAAGCCGAGACCGCCAGCATCGCGATCACCAGCACGTTCACGAACACTCGTATGCTCATGATCTTCCAGCTGCCGATCGACGTAATAACGCGTTAAGCTGGACTGTAAAACGTGCGAAAATTTTATAAAAAAAATGCGTCTTACTTGCGCTCGTCGCGCTGCTTCTCCGACTCCTCGAGCAGAGCTTCCTTGAGGCCGAGAACGATGCTGCCTATTCGATTGTGCGCGGTTTCCGCGTTGCCGATCATGAAGTCCCAGCCGGTGAAGAGCTTCCAGGAGAAGGCGCATTCGTCCTCCTTCTCCGAGAGCTTGCTCATTCGAGAATTCTTTGCCATTCTGCAAGAATAAAAAGGGAGCGCGCCGAGTCAATGATAATTGCGTGCCTTTAATCGAGCTCTAAATCATTTGATCTTAAATAAGTTTTTGCCACTAACTTTCTTAGAATCGCCACGAAGCTGTAAGTGTAAACGACGAGATTCGCAAGGAAGTAAGCCAGCGGTAGCTTGTAAGCGGTGTAGGTGTGCTTGTTGGCGTACCAGCCGTAAAAGAACGGCGAGTACTTGAGGTTCCCTTCGAACTCCCAGAGAGTCAGTAGGTGATTGGACTTGTTCTGCTCCTCGGGCAGCATGATTTTACGCTCGCCGGCGATCGTCGCGTTTTGCAGTGTCGCCAGTAGCTAGTAAAAGTTTTAATTGGCTTTGCGTAATTTTCATTTGCGACTCTTCAAATTTTATTTATTATGTAAATCAGAGGGGCATTTCGAGATGATACAAAGTAAGTTTGGTTTACCTCGGGAATGGCGACGAAGGTAACGAGCACCGCCGAGATGACGAGATTGATCCAGAAGAGCCATCGAAGAAAAATGAAGTACGAGGCGACGGCCGAGCCGAACTGGGATTCGATTTGTTTTATGCGACGTTCCCAAGGTACGAGAATCGTTTTCAAATTGATGAGTTCCCGTTTGAAATATTGCCAATTCTAACAAACAACAACTTTTATTGTTCAAGCGAATAATCTCTATCAACAAGATAATCTTAAAAAACAAACTTGATAAATAAATTATCGCGCCTCCAAAAAAAAAAAAAGAAATCTCACCTTAGTAAATATTATAGACGCGCGAGCGAGGGCGTCCCTCGTGCTGCGCCTCTGTGCGAGTCTCTCCTGCAGGGCGCCCTCGTGCTTCTTCACGTAGGCCTTCGCCTGCCGGACGAGCTTGAGCTTCTTGTGCAGCGGCCAGGGCTGCTGCTTCACGCCGCTCAGCACCTCCTTGTGCAGCTTCAGATTCTCGAAGATCTGCTCCTCACCGCCGTCGTCTATCGAGATCGCCGTGCTGTGGGGACGCGACGCGTTCGAATCGGTTAAGAATTAAAGGATATAAATTCGGCGCCCCGAATAAAAGCAAAACTTACTCGCCGGAGCTGGTGGTGAAAATGGAGGAGCGACGGCGAAGCGCGCTCTCGGCGTCGGGACTGAAGGGCGAGGAGGGCCGACGCTTCCGTCGACTGCGACGGGACGAGTTGCGCCGCTGGATTATCGCGCAGGCGGAGGCTGAGTAATCGTCGTCCTCGGCCGCGTCCTCGCTGTCTTTTTTTTGAATTCGAAGTTTCGGTCAGTAAAAGCCTCTTCCGACGTATAAACTTATACCGAAAAAGGATTTCTGTAAAGCTTTCGAGGTAACTTACCAGCCGCGCTGGTCAGCCTCTGCATTTCGGAAGATTTGCCGGACTCGAGGGCGAAAGCACGCCGGCGCGGTTGGTGGTGTGTGAAGTCGAAGCTGGTGGTCGGCGGCGGAGACGTTGGTTCCTGAGTCTCGCTGTTGTTGCGCTCGGCAACGGCGAAAGTGACTGACAGCCGGTCGACCGACGGCTGCGGGGACGACGGCTCTGCCTAAGAGCAGATTTTTCGCGTTAATTCTATACCTAGGATTTATTTAATTTTTTTTTATCACCCTTTTATAAAGTTATTTACGAAGTTGTTTAAAAAAGAAACTTTTATTTTGAATCATTTTTGAATGAAATAAAATAATCGGTATAATAATTGATTGAATGAGTAAAGCTGAATTTTACAAATTCACACGATCCACAGCATAATTTTAATTTAATTGAAAAATAAAAATGTTTAAATCACGAAATTAATTAAATTTAGAACATTTTTCACACCCCCCGATTTTATGAAAAATCTACAATCTCAACCAAACGACGCACTTCTTCAACCTGCCGCCTATGATGCTGGAAGATCAACAATCGGCTGAGCTTCTTTATGCCGTACATGTTGCATATTCCACCTATCCGCCCGATTCAGCCGCGAAATCACCAGCGAAAGCCGCGTACGGGAGCACCTCTCCTCGGCGAATCGAATCTGCCCATCGGGAGCAGCGATACAAGCTCGAACTCGAACTCCGGAAAAAGCACGCGGCCGACTGGCGCGGGCAAACAGGCTAACTGCCACTTGTTCAATCTCGCGCGCGAACACCCCCTCCCCCGCCCGCCGGCGCACCCATCACCTAACAATACGCGCCGTCTTCCAAGGGCCATTATTCACGCGCGCTGATTACGATTTGCCGCCGCCCGCACGGATGTTTTTTTACGCGCTTCGAGACTTTTTCGATTTCGGGAGAGGGCCGAGGTGGGAGGAGTGTTGGCGTGCGTCGACGGGAGTTTGACGGTGAGGCGCGAGAGCTTTCGTGCTACTTTTGGAAGAGCGAATTTTCAGTTTTTATTAATGAAAACTGATCGATTTTCGTTGAAAATTATCGCGGTCGAAAGTCGTAACGAGCGGCTAAATTGTTTAATAGTATTTTGTAATTTTTTTAAGTGTCGGAGAAAATTAGCACTTTGTTGGGGGAAACACTTGTAATGTGCAATAAAAATGTTTAAAGATTTTTTTCCGCTTTCTCTATATTTCCCAAAGGAAATCGGGTAATTTATTGTAATTTAACCTCATTTTTTAAAGGGTATGAATATTTTTATTGCTCGCGTGTTATTTAGCGTTAACCATCGTGTAAAAAGTCTTTTTTAAGTTGCTTTTACAGGTAACAAATGATATTTACTTTATTTTAGTACGTTAAACTTAAACTGTTGAAGTTTAAAGTAATCATAAACTAGATTAAACAAAAAAAAATTATGGTTTTATAAATATAAGCAAAGTGGTTTAAATTACCGATTAAACTAACTCAATACATTAATTAAGATACTTTTCTTAATTTTGCAGCATCACGTTACGCGATACTTTTAGCGAAATGATACATAATTATCGGAATCATTAAAAAAAATTGCAGAAAACAATTTTTCAAATGCAGTTAATTTATTGATCCCTGTAAACACGCAGTTGTACATATCGAACAATTATAATATTCTCTTCAGTACCACTAACGAAAGCGCCAGACTTACTGCAGCCCTCTTTACAGATAGTAAAAACCAATCGGTCGTATATCAGGGGGTCTTCTTCTAGTACAACGTGAGAAAGTGCTTATAACGGTAAGTAAAATTTAGTTATTACTTCAATCTATTTAATAAATCCGAACAATCATTAAAAGATTTTTAACGTCTCTTTCTTTCCCACCCCTTCGCACACCTCACCATGAGTGGGTCAACGCGCGCAATACCGCGTAAAACCCAGCCGCCGCACGCCAATCCGGCAGGTACCCAGAAATCGTCAACCCCGCGAGTACTCGTACGCCGAGGCGGTGCAGAGCAGGCATACAATTTCCGCGGCCCCCGACGCTTTTCTTCCTCCATCGGCGCACCCAGCCGGGCGAGCAAAGTGTAGGATACGCGGCGCAGTTCTTTATAGAAACATTGCCGATCGGATAATTCGTCGTGTTGCGCGCTCTTACAAATAATGATCGATGCCTCTCGCGCGGCGGCGGCGGCGCGGCGACGGATAATAAATCACGCGCCGATGTGCTTTAATCAGGGCCGAGCTCGCGTGATTTTACCTTTTTTGCCCTCCAGAGCTGGAAGCTCGTCCGCGTATGTACAACGAAAACGCGTGTTCTCGCCTCGTTATGACGGCTCGTCGATGATGTGGCGAGGCGGCTGTCGCTTTTTTCTTTCCTTTTTTTTTCTCCTTCCCGCGGAGCGATGAGAAAGCAGGGCTTTTATTAGCTGCGTGAAGGAGAGAGACTGGACGGGGTGGTTGGGGGTTGTGGAGGATGCTCTTTTTTCGGGAATTAGTTCCGCGCGGAGGGATTTTGTATTGATTTTCGTTAAAGAGGATGTAAGTGTGTAGTTCTTGATGGAGAATTTATGTGAACTTGATTCTTGTATTTTTTGGTGCCATATATAATCAGTTGAAGAAACTCATCCCAAATGACGTGCAAACTTTCTGTATTCGTTAATACACAGTAATCAACTTCCTGGACAAACATTTTAGTAAAGGTATATTAAATTCATTTGTTTCAAATACAAACGTTTAGTATACAATATTATAAAGAAAATACTCTTTTAATTACGAATAAAAATTTAATACGCCTCGTAAAAGCGACTATATATCCCTAAAGCTCATCATCATAATAAACCGAGAGATCGTCCGCCATTAACTTCCACCTCCGCGACCAACAATCCCCGCACACCACCGCGAAACAAAACCGCCTCAAAAGCCTCGCTCATCCCCCGGTGGCCCGATAAAAAAAAAAAAAATCACGCCGCCCGTTCGTGCCTCGCGACCCGGGGAATCCCCGGAAGCACGGGGGACCGATACATCGCGGTGGACAAAGTCCTTCTCCTCGGCGCAGGCCTTGCGCGACCTCCCTCTCCCCCTTGCGATACACATTACGCAGGTATGCTCTCGCGTATACGCGGAGTCGCACCCTCCTGGCGGAGGCTAATCGCGCGTTGCACGCCATTTCAGCGGAAAAGCGGAGGAGGATGGAGAGAGGCCACCGACCGACGAAATCACCGCGTCGTTAATGGGTCGTGTGCACGCGCTACTCTGACCTCGTGAGAGGATCGTTAGAGATGGCGCTGGGACGGCGGAGGAAACTGACCGAGGAGGAATGGAGTTTTAGGGTGAAAGAGAGAAGTGCGATTGATTCGGATGTGGCGGGGATTTATTGAGAAGCGAAAGTTCGTAAAAGGCTTGGATTTTTTGCACTGAAATTTGGACGGACTTTTTTTTTTATTAAAGCTAAAGGGCATTTATGACGAAGAAAAGAATTAAGTATCTTTAATGTTGATTTATATTTTAAGCAGATTTTATTTCCTAAAATCTAACACAAACCTAATATAAACTTTGTACAAGATCATGCAAAAAAAGCTCACTTTCATTAATTATTCTAAATTTAAAACAAAAAAAAACCACGTCTAGCGTTTTATTAATGAAATTTCAAGGAAAGGAAGGATAAAAAATATTGTCAACCATTTTTCATAAACAACGGCGAGACCCACCTTAAAATATCTTCACACCCTCAGATTCCCGCGAAGCCGAATAATTACGATAAATTAAACGACACCGCATGACAGCCGCTCGGTAATTACATTTAATGCAAAACCGTAATTATATCTATCATATCAGTTGACGTTTTAACAAAGGGTCGAGGCGGCGGAAACTCGTAAATGGGCGATTTCTTATTTTTTTTTTTTTTTTTTTCAGCGAAAGCGTGAAATCATCGATAATGAATAACTCGCCACGCCCAAAGTCGGAAGTCACGAAATCGGCGCGATCTTTATATTAAAAAATATTATCGGCGAGCGAAGTGCGCGCAATCCTTTGTGGTCGCCGGACAAAGGGGTAATTGCGCAGCTCGTCGATCAAGCGAGGAGTTATTTCGTTCACTTTGTTACTTATTGCAGGAGGGAGCTGAAGGTGTAATTAGTTTAGTGCGAGTGAATTTTTTGCTGGTTTTTCATTTTGCTAGTGGGCTGCAATTATTAGGAGATCTTGTAGGGAAGTGTCGCAGTGTAATTATGCTTAAAACAATTGGTAATTGCAAAAGTAATGGAAGGACCTTTTACTTAAGTACAGTAAAAAGAATTTATTGAAATTCTACACGGAGAGAAATTTTGTTTGGAAGATTACCAGAATGACTTTGTAATGCACCCACAAACAATGTAAACAGGTTCATTTTCTTAG
>JAWWEO010000001.1:33793456-33834840 GCA_035582975.1 Ormyrus labotus | reverse complement strand
TTATTTTTAATTTTTACACGGTAACTCACCTCAAATTTTATTCAGAATATTCTGTAAGTTCTAATGAGTACTTTTAATTAGTTTTTAACTGGGTCTTGGATAAATCAAAAAACTATAGAGCTACCTTAAAGTGTCGCTAAAAAAGATCGATAAAACAATTGATAAAGCAACGCACATTTTTTTTTCCAATTAGATAAATATTCTTTTGTTACTTTTCAACTGCTCCTAATACACTGCCGAAAAACTAAATAATAAACGATAAAAGTCCGCTTACCAATACCTCTTTCCAAAATTCGTCGACAAAATCGCAAAAATAAATACACACAGCGCCAAAACGCGGTAGCGCGGAAAAACAAACGACGCAAATGACACGCGCGCTCGTTAAGTCATGAAGGACAAAAATGGCCGCGGGCCGATCGCGCAGCTCATGACACTCCCCGGCGGAGCGCGTCCGGCTCCCGGCAGTTCTCTGCCAATTAGCGGGGGATAATGCCGCACGGAGCTTTTACCCCGACGCCGCGACGCGACATCGACCGGCAGTCGACGCGCGATGGGTTTTAAGCTCCAAACTCCCGGCCGAAACTTCCGGCGCCGCCGGGATTTTTATTTTCGAACCGCTCTCGATTGAGAATGATTGGGTGATGGAGGATTTTGTTGATTTCGGCAGTGATTTGGTGATTTTTGTTTTTATGTTTTTTTTTTTGAAAGAATAATAAGTGAAGTAATGAGCAATTTTGTACTAAATAGGGATAATAGGGACAGTTGTTATTGTTCTTTTTTTATTATCATTTTATTATCCTTAATTATGTAGAAGAATCTTAGTTTTGTAGGATGACTTTAAACATATTTTTCTTAGGATTACGGAAGCTTTACTGTAATCAGCAGATATTTTAAAAATAAATAATAAATATTATCAGAAATAATGTACTCAAACAAATACGAGCTTATAAATTTAATGACAATTAAAATAAAGAAATCAACTGTTCACAAGGAGCGGGATAAGTAAATAAAAGAAGACTTGAACAATTTTTTTTTTTATTTCCAATTATTATTATTTGCAATTACTTTTACGCTGCTTTACATGACTCGTCTCTTACAGCGAGGATAAATCAATATTTACAAAGTTACCTCGCTCTCGCAGTCGTTTTAATTTTACATGCCTTCGCAGATAATGAGAGAGCTTCGTAGATAATTAAATGGCTTATGACTTTTGCTATAAAAGTTACGCGACTTCTAAATCCCTCGAAATCTCGGAATTTCACGTATCACTTGAGTGTATTCTCAACGACTACGGATAGGCATTAAATGTAAACTAGAATTTTCCGTCGCGTTTAATGGTACCTTAACTGTATATTCCGTCGATCGCATTGTCTAACAACAAAATTTATAACGCTTACACTTTATGCTTGTACAACAAATTGACTTTAAAACCCAATTATCAAACTCATTCGGTACGCATAATATTAAAAATTACAATTCACGTTATTATAAACCTATATAATTCCCGACACGACAGTAATAAACGCACACCAGTCGGGCCTCGCAAAGCAAATCGACCAACAACGAAATCGAACCAAAGCCGCGGACAACGACGTATATCCTACTTAATTTTTATACACAATCGCCTAAAAAGGTAGCTCCCCCGATACCCCTGTACAAAACGCGCGACATCCCTCGGCGCTGCTATTCTAAAAAAAGTTTCCATTGACGTCTTCGCCGTCCCCGAGTGTCTTCCCGCCTCACTCGATCGAACGTTAATTGAGCCATGCACTTACCGGACGAGCACGCACACACACGCACGCACGCGAGCAACGCCGATTCCTCAGCGGTGGTGGTGGTGGTGGTGGCGCTGCAGGTGTCCCAGCCCGATCACCTGCTGGTGCATCGCCGCGTGCTGGTGGTGGTGAGACGGCGGGGGCTGCTGCTGGAGCAGACTGTGCTCCTTGGGGGAGGAGTCGCGCCGGGAGGAGGAGTGGAGGACCGCTCCTCCCGGGGAGCCGGGACTCTCGTCGCCGAGGACGTCGATCTCGTCCTCGTCGTCCGAGACCGCCATGCCGTCGCTGGAGCAGCGGGACTCGCGGCCGCCGCCGGTGCCGCTGCCGCTGCCGCCCAGGGAGAAGTCGACTGGTCGCTCTGTGGGTTGGGGGGGGGAAGAGAGACGTGGATTTTTTAGTATTTTTGACAGGAAACAGAAGCATTTTAATATTATTCGGTAATTGTCTTGAAATAGTTCTTTTTTTTAAATATAGTGAGTTTAATAAGCCCAATTTTAGATTCTGTTGATAAACTGTTCATCCTTGCGAAAAGAGAGACGTGGATTTTTCAGAGATTTTTCAGTATTTTTGACAAGGAACAGAAGCATTTTAATGTTATTCGATAATTTTATTCTCTTAAACAGTTTTTTTTTTAAATATAGTGAGTTTAATAAGCCCAATGTTTGATTCTGTTGATAAACTGTTCATCCTTGCGAAAATTGATTAGATGAATATTATGATGAAAATTATGTATTCTTCTGTTTTTTAGGACTTTAATTATTTCAATAACAAAATTTATATTTAAATTTTGTTAGCTGTTCAATAAATTCTAAAATGGACATATCAAAATAAATTAATAAGACAAACGAGTTAATAATGGAACAATAAATTAGTTAGGAGAAAGCTAACTCCAATGACTTGACAGCGGTTTTTAACATATTAATAAATTTTCAAATAAAAAGAAAGTAATAAATGAATGCAAAGTACAAACAAGAACAAATTTCTTCCTAATTATTATTAGAAAAATATCCGCGCCGGTAAATAATCCGAAAGCTCGAAAGAGCATCAACTATCAATTGACAAATGATCTCCATCCGACCCCGATCCTCTCTCGAGCGTCGGTCTCGAAAATTAACGGCGGCCTTAATCCGGAATTTCGCGAAAAAGGCGACCGCTCTCGAATAAATTGCCGCTAAGCCCTCTGCTTCTCGGGCGGGAACGCGGTAATTTCATTTCAGCAAGCAATTTATCCTTTTTCCCCCTCTCTCTCCCTCTCTCTCTCTCGGGCCATCATCGGGCGGAACAATCGCGGCTGCCGCGCGCATCGAGTCCGAGCACTTAGGAACGACGATCTAATTGACTAATTTTGCTCGAAGACCCCGAATCGAGCTTTAAGACGACGGCGAGGACGAAGGCGAGCGAGCGCGTCTTGAGGCGGTCGATTTTCTTGGCGAAGCCCCTCCGAAGAAAGTGGGAGAGAGAGAGAGAGAGAGAGAAGAGGAGGTCGAGGATAGGTTGGGAGAGAAGACGTCGAAGGCTAACTTTGTTAGCTGCCTACCGAGGAACGAAGCCATCTTGGTTTCGACAAGTGGCTGGCGTTACGGACGATATATAGGCGCAGTCGCGGTAACTTTCAGAGAGCTCCGCTGCTTGAGCGACAGGGATAGGTAAATCGGTTGTCTCGTGCGTTAGGCGGGGACGAACTATTTCGAATTTTTAATGGAATGCCGGGCTCTTTTTTTTTTAATGCGAGTTTCCGACTCGAAATGCTGGGTTAAGTTTATTTTGGAGATGTATTATGTAGTCGTTGGATGGGTTAATTTTTGTATTAGCAAAGTGGAAATTTTATGATTTAGTTTGGCGAAACGGGATTATATTTTGCATGTTGGGATAAGCTGTATATGGCAGGTTAAGTACTTTATTTGAAAATTTTAGTCGACGATTTTAGGATGAAATTAAAACTTGTATTTTAATATCATTTCACTGACCTTTTGGAAGCGTTGAATAAATTTTACACCGAATGAAGTTTTCATCGTATTTTCTGAATTTATTCAGATATCGCGCTAAATAATTAGTAACTAGTTTTAGCTATTATTTGTCTTATCAATTGAATTGCAATATCAAAGTTTCTTGCCAAACGACTTACTTATGAAGTGAAAATAGCTTTTAATAGAGTAATTACTCTTAGAATTTAAATCGCGTTTTCTGCGAGCAGAAGATGATTTACGCACTAGTAATAAAGTAAACGATGTCATTAAAAAAAAAATTTTGAACAAATCTAACTAATCTCAAATCTCAGCAGAATACAGTTCTATATTGTGAGGACAAGCGATACCCAGTAGCAGAAACGAAAGAGGCCGCGGAGGCGTGCCGGGTAGATCACAAAGCGATGCAGTTAACTTCGATTACCTCCTGCCTCACAATACTCTCAAGCAGCGCAAGCTCGGCTCTGCGCCTGTAATTTCATTCCTCTCTCTCTCTGTCGCGCGACTCCATCGGGTGTATATACGTTTGTACGAAAATTAGCTCGTTCGCGCGATAATTTCGAGCGCATGCGCGGCGGCCTAAATGTGCCGCCGGGGTTTTGCGAGTTTTACTGGCAAAGGCCTCGCCATTTTGTGATTGAGGTTTATAGCTGCGCGCTTAGAACGCGTCGCCGTCGGTTCTTATTTCGAAATTTGAACGGAAAATCGCGGATCGAATTTTCGGAGCTTTCGAATTTGAGAGAACGATTGAGATGCGTCGCTCTTTTACAGCTTAGAAAATAGCTTGATCGCCTTTTAGTGGCTATAACGACAAGGCAGCCGCGCCGGCGGACTTCAGAAAAAGCGTTAGCGACGATAAAGGATACTCTGCAAAGTAGCTAATGATCGCGTATATACGAAAAGTGGTCACTTTGACCATGGAAAAGCTCTTCTTTATCCGCTAAAGGAGTTTTATAATTTAATGCACCAAGTAGTTTTAACTTTCCTTTTTTCGATGTTGCAATTGTTAATCAATGTTGATCAATGACTGTTAATTATTATTGTACTCTAAAGTTCCTGATGGATATTATAAATACTGAAACTGCATACTTGGAATTCATATTAACAAACGATAAAATTCGTATACGTCGATCGAACAAAGGAAGAAATTAATACCGGTTTACGCAAATTAATTCTCCATATACATCGACTCAATTAACTTTTTCCGACAAGCCTATAAACTTTCGTCCAATATTATCATTTCCCAGAAGCATTAATCTCGCCGACCGGAGAAAACTTTCAGCTTTAACGAATTAAAAATAATCGCGGCAAAATACGCGCGCACCAAAATCACAGCTCCGCAATTCCGCGCGCTCTAAACGAAAACGTTAAACGAAAACGAATTAAATTAATCGGGTTCCCCGGGAGAGAGCTCGAATTCCCGGCCTAATTAGGCAGCCTCTGCCCGGCGCATAAATTGAAAATTCGCGAGAACGACGGGGTATTACAGTCGATAATGGCGGAAATCCTCCGCGCCCGGCGGAAACAATAATGTCGCAGACGACTAAAGCGGGAGGGGGAGGGGAGGGGAGGGGGAGGGTGCCGATTTGTTCGCCCTCGCGGGCCGACGACTACGTATATAACTATAGAAACCGCAACTGCCGTCGAACTATTTAATGAGCGATTAAATTTTGGCTAGGCGATTTTTGGGTTTTCCCCGGGCAGGAGGACCGGGGGGTTTAACTTTGTTGCGAGTCGCCGAGCGCCACTTTTAGGGACCGATGGGAGTTTGCCTGTTTAGAGATTTAACGGTGTTTTCGGAGGCCGGTTTAATTTTGCGGATTCTTCGTGTTTTACGGCTCGATTTCGTGATTCGGGACGAGCGTTTGCAGAGGTTGAACGAGCATTTTGGGGTGATTTTTAGTTTTTTTTATCGATGAAATGTTTGTTGATGCTAATTTTAGTTCGCATTTTAAACTTTAATTCGTGAGTATAAATGTGTATTGATTGATTGCGCAAATTATTAAAATGCCACATATATTTGTAACTAGATTTAAAGCTGAAATATATACGATAAACCCTAACAAACAGAACGTAGTTTTATTTCAAGAAACAAATCAAAATAACAGAAGATATAAAAAAATAACGTAATAAACTAGCAAAAACGAACTAAAACCACAACGTAAAACCATCTACATAACACCCCGAGAAAATAACGAATTCCACCAAAGCAGCTAAACGACAAATTACCAGCTGGCGATGTCGCTGCAGCCGACTGTCCGCCGGCTTGCTGCTGCTGCTGCCCGGACGACTGATTGGACGCGGCGCCGTTGGCGCTGCCGCTCCTGTCGTCGCTGTTCATCTTGCGCATCTGCTTCTTGTGCTTCATGCGCCGATTCTGGAACCAGGTCTTCACCTGCGTCTCCGACAGGTTAAGCGCGGCGGCGAGCTCAACTCGCTCCGGGGTGCTCAGGTAGCGCTGCGCCTGGAAGCGCGCCTCCAGACCCGCTAGCTGCGGGTCGCTGAATACCTGCGTGTACGCGACGAAGAATTTTGATGATTTTTTTGTTTCGGCGTTATTTGCGACAATGTTGCGGGCGTACTTACCGTCCTCGCCTTCCGCCGACGGCAGTGCTTGAGCGCGGCGAGCTCGCCGACGCCCGGCACGACGCCGACGCCCATGCCGGCGCCGCCGAACAGCGGCCCGAGGAAGAAGGCCGCGGCACCCGGCGGCGCGGTCGAGTAGCCCGGCAGCAGGTTGTTAATCGCGAACTGACGGTACTGCTGTAAGGACGGGATATAGAGATTACTTTCGCGGGACACCGTCGCTCGGCAGGTGCATCGAGAGAAGAAATGTAGTAAAAATTACAAGTAATCGCGTAAAAATTACCATACTGTCTAGTAAAGCCACCACAAACTCATTTTACTATATTGTTTGGTAAATTTTCCTACAAAGTATGGTAATTTTTTGGGTTTCGACAGTCTGTGGCGGCTTTACTAGGTAGTATAGTAATTTTTACTAAACTTTTCTCTCAGTCTACTATTCAAAAGAACAATAAGGAGCGACGTACCGCATGCTGCTGCTGCTGCTGCTGCTGGCTGGGTATCTGGTGGTGGTGCTGCTGCTGCGGCTGCTGGGCCGCGAGCCCGTGGTGCTGGTGGTGCGCCTGGTGCTGCTGGTGGTGGTGGCCGTTGTTGTGCTGCGAGTGAGCGACGGCCGCCGCGGCGCTGCCCCGGCTCAGGATGTCCTCGATCAGGAAGGAGGTGCGGCTGGCCGAGCTCGCGTTCTGCTGTTGCTGCTGAGCCTGGTGCTGCTGGCACGTCGACTGCATCTCCTTCCGAGGAGGGACGATCCACCACCTGGTGAGAGAGAGGTGAGGGGAGGAGAGAGGGTTTAGAGATTTTCTGTATGAGCTTTTGTAAATGGGTGCTTGGTGATCGGTGGTTCAACGAGGATTGGGTTAAGAGGAATTTAGTCGAGTCGTTCTATTTAGTTTTCGCTGCAAGTTCTATGGGGCTTCAAAAATTGAATTGTAGACAAATACTATTTATTAGGCTTTTAAAAATGCGTAAATTTACGTTGAATAACAATTTACGTTACTACTGTCATTGAAATTTCGTACTGATTATTTTTATTTCGTGTAATGCTGACGTTACAGAGAACACGGAGGATCGGTCTGACTAAAACGCATACGTTACTACTGCAAGTGGTACAATTTATCTCACGGGCGTACATTAAAGAAACTACATTGCACAACAAACGCTATTGCGCCCCGCAGATGAAGCAGTCTACCCGTATATTCACCTTGATTAATCACGTTCTCTCGTACGAGATCCAATTGCACTCGTAAGAAACGTCAGCGTTCTCCAGCATCTCAACCTCCATATCACAGACCATCACTCGTCGAACCGCGGCTCGCACAACGACAACTCCTCCGCGAATCTTCCTCGTTCTCGTCGATCCCTGTTGTCCACCCGCGAGCTCCGTCCATGCCTGCGAGAGAGCACACAAGTCCCCGTCGGCCCGCGGCGCTTCAGCCCGTCGCCTCGGCGCCTACCTCCGCAACGACGTAATGACGCATCCCGCGGCGATATCTCGTCGATTAATGACCGCTCGGCGCAGCGGCAGGAGCAGCGGCGGCGGCGGCGGCGGCAGCATCCTCGTCACGTGCTCGGGGTAGCAGCGCAGATTCGGGGGAGCCCAAAGAGTCCGTCAACCCTTCTCGCGCACGGTCAATCGCGTTCTCCCCCTTCCCGGGGGCGGCGCGCGATTGGCGGGCGTCGCGACGCCGGGGTGGCGTCTCTACCCTCCGACGGGGGCGGAGCCGCGACGCTGTCATGGTTACCCCGAGCGGGTAGGGGGGGGCGGGTGGGTGGGGGGACGAGGACAATGGGTCAGGTCGGGAGCCGTTAAGAGGCCGCGCTCTCGAGAGATGCCACCGAGATGGAGGTTCTTTCGCGTTATTTCGAGCGCCGGCGCCGGGGGGAGAGGAGGGAGGGAAATTGAGGTATTATGCGCCAGTTTGGGGAAAACTGTTTTGTAGCGGTCTCCGCCGCCGACGCCGCCGCCGCCGCCTAGCCTGATTAAGGTTAGTTGGCTCGGCTGCGCAGACGGAACTATTATGGAGAAAGTTTCGCCGCTCGCGGAGAGAGAGAGAGAGCGTGCCGGCTGCTGTGTGTTTTTCCGCGCGAGGGAATTTTTTCGGAGGAATATTCATGAGGGGAAAAGTTTTCCACCCCGACCGGCGGCGGGGGGAGGTGGAGTCCTTTTTTCTCGAGCCGGCGCGTTTTACGTCGGAATTTATGCGTTTGGTATCTGAAGCGACACTGTTCCTCAAAGAATGCTCGGGGTAATGATTATTTTAGTCGTAGGGAAATGCACTTTTTTTTTTAAGAAATACCTTTGGAAGGTAATTATAGCAACTGAGTTACTAAATTTAAGCACGATTGCAATGAAGAGAGCTTTCCTTATGGCTTAGACGTATAGAAATGCGATTTCTTTCGAAGGGTCGGGTATCAGGAAATACTTTCATATTCCTCCAGAGCCGATGTAAGTATATTATTAGATTCTGCAACATACATTTCCCAACTCGTGTATATAGTGTACGGAAATGAACGTCTTACTCGATGAAATTCAATATCTTGCGTTTATTACGTTTGCAGACATTTCTGGAAATTTCGGATGTTAAAATTCTATTGCGAATAAAATAATTGTATTAATAGCATCAGAAATTGGGTTGAAAGACCATTGTACCATCCCGCTATCACTGGATCAGCGTCTAACTCGAGAAATTTGACCTCTCTTTCTCTCGAAGCCAATACTTCTACCCGAGTAAGAAGCTCTGGATCTGTTTGTACAGCTAAGAATTCCCACTTCATCGTCATCATCATCATCATCATCCCCAATCACTTCAAGCGAAAACTTGCCAGTTCTCGGTACTCGCATAGGAGGTGTATTGACGTTTCATGCGGTTCGCAAATAATAATTATATACTTTATATTAAAATAGTTTATTTCTACGTTAAATGAAACTCTAAAGAATTTATCTCAATGGGGTCTGCAAAGGTTTGTGCAAGTAATTAAAATTCTGATTTGATTACAAGGATAAATTCATTGGTATACGGGTTGTCTTCAAACTAATAAAAGTTTTCAATTAATATTTAATTATATATTTATATCAAGATACTATATGTGACCTTAAAAGATTGCAATGAAAATATTACATATTTTCATTATTATTTTCATTAAAATTTTGTTAAAATGCAAATGACACTTTCAAATAATTTGAGAAGCAGAAAAACGAATAAATATCGATATCGATTGATGACGTAATAATGTACATAATACAGATACGGGCTGTGTTAATAACCGTATTGTTGTAAACTAGCACTTAAATATTGCAAGTAGCCACTAAATATTATAAAAGATAAAATTAAAAAAAAGAAGTTCTTTTCAAAAGAGTGTATACATCTTCTGAAAAGCGAATTCCATACTTAATCAAGTATTATATATACTTGAAAACATATTATGTTTAAAGTGAATGAAGATCCTAAAAAACCTCCCTCTATCAAACAAACCCGTTTAATACCTCTTTATAATAACACTCGCCGTCCATCTTGTCATTGCCTCGTTTTAATGTTTGCCTATATCCTCTCAGAAATTGCGAAAATTTCCGTTAAATTAAGGGGCTCTCGCATAGCGGTGCCGGCAAGCTAAACTAATCGCGCAAGTATTCAAGAGCTCGCGCTGTTACGTCGGGGTGTAACGCCGGCTTTCGACGCTCGAGTCCGCCTCCCCCTTGCCGCGGGACACTCATCCCGCATGCGCAGATCCGCGAATTACCGGAAGCCTTAGCGGCGTTATTCCGGGGGACGGTTTTGCGCCGCTGTACGGATATATCCGCTGAATGCGCGCGCAATAATTTCATTATTCGGGGTAATCTGCGCTTTGACTCATTACTCAAATGGAATTTTTGCCGGGCGCTCTGCTTTCTCGGCGGCCGCGGAATAGAGAGGAGCTCGTACAGTCGGAGGAATGCTGAAGATCGTTTGATCTTGTAGTTTCAAAGATAATTATAGTAGTATTATATACATAAGTATTGCATGAATTATGAATTTAAGATTAAAATGACCTATAGTTTTATTGCGATTGGTCTGTTATCATTTTTCGAAATAAATACATCGTAAGAATCTTTGATTCTTGTAAGAAATTCTTTGTCAGATAGTTCCATTTCGTGGAAGCTCAAGGTATATTATATCCTCGGCACATTCCCGAACACAAATATTTCTCTTATATCAAAAGTGAGACAAGATCCTCTTAACATTCAAAATTCCATTCTGCAAACTGAACTTTTGAAAACAATCCTTTCTCTCACTCGGACCATCCATGTGGAATATGCCCCACCAATTCAAATCAGACAGACTACAACACTTGCGACATTCACGGGACAACTTTTGCAACATCTGCTGCAGGGAAATGGATAGAATTAAGAAGAATGAAAAAATCAAATTTTCGATTCAAACACACTTACACAAACAAACATAGAAAAAGTCTCGGTAAAAATTACTATACTGTTTAGAAAAGCGAGCACAGACTCCTAAAACCCAAGAAATTAACATACTTTTTAGTAAATTTTAATGAAATTTTAGTAAAAATTCGTGTAATTTTATTAAATGTTCCTGAAATTTCAGTATAATTTACTAAAAAGTATGGTAATTTTTTGGGTCTTAGCAGTCTGTGCTTGCATTACCAGAAAGTTTAGTAATTTTTATTGAAATATTTGTCATTTTTTCTGAAGTATTTCTCTCCATGTACTTACTTACATACGCAGACTCACTAACACAATGAAATTAAATGAAAATTGCTTGTAGTTTAAGTGACGCTTAAAAGGAGTAATCCTAGAGCGTTAAAATAAATAACTCTTAAATAAAAAACAAAAAAAAAAGGGGAAGAAATACATTACAAGACGTCAAAATATTTTTTCAAGCGTATAGGATTAAAGTATAAATAATTCTCAAAAACTCGAGAATACAGTCAAAAAAAAAATTCGCGATCCAAAATAACAAAGCAATCAAGCGCAATTAAATCAATCATCACCCCGCGCCCACCGTCATCCTCCGTCAAAACTAAGCCTATTTGCCCGTAGCCGAGGAAGGCCGCGCGGCCGGGTAAATCGGCGCGTGCCGAAACTCGGCCCGCGCGGCCGGGAAGGTTCCGCGTGGCCGCGCGCGCGCGCGTGCAATCGTTAAGTGAATCAACTTCGGGGTAATTGGGTTACACGTGCCCGTGTAGGCTCGCGTTCACCTCGACGCCGCAATCTGCGTGCGGCGCTCTGACGCTCGGCTCAAAGGATCGGCCGGCTGGACCGGCTATCTTTCGTGGGGGGAAGAAGAGATTACGGAGACGGAGTTTTGGGGTTTGAATTACGGGGATTTTTTTGGGATGTGCAGTTTTTAAAATTACGACGCTTTCATTTTTAATGTAGTTGCAGGTAGTTTTCGTATACAATTCGAGTTCAAGTTGAGTTGATCAGAATAAGAGTAAAGATTGATTATAATTTTATTTTTATTAGTAGAAAATTACCGTACGTAATACAAATTTTTGTTCGCTGGGGTTTACATACGATACATTTTATAAAAAAGTTGTAGTCACAATATTAAAATTAAAAATATACATAAAAAAAAGATTTTCTACGATAAAAAATACTTGCATTAAAAATTAAGAAATGTTTAAACATTGTAAAATGTTGCCTTAACAAAATGTAGGTATAATATAAACGGAAAATAAAATTACAAGCGTAAACATAAGTCCTTATAATAGTAAAAACTCTCTTACATATTAAAACTATTCCGACTGACATTAGGAGCTATCAGGAACAATACGCAAAAGCTTTTAAATTTCAATCGCTCCTAAATTTTAGTTCCCGCCAAACTTCATATTCCTTCGCAGCATATTATCATAAACGCTCTCGCGTCTCCTCCGCGACTCTACACGTCGTCGTCGAAAGGCGGGGCGCGCCTGTAGAAGGCTCGCGAGAAGCTGGCCGGTCCCTGAGCCCCGCAGAACAGGAATCCGCGCCTCCACAGGACGAAGAGGACGAGGACGACGGGGACGGCGAGCAGGACGCCGATGAGCATGCCGACGAGGACGGCGGCGTCGCGCTCCGGCCGCGCGCCGTACAGGTCCAGGCAGCGCAGCTTGTGGCCCGCGAGGGACTTGAGAGTGCGGTTACGGTGCTCCGGTGGCTCGGAGCAGCGGAGGTTGGACAGCTCGGCGGCGGGCATCAGGCGCTGTCCGTGCTCGGCGAGCAGGGTGCCGATCTGAAAGTTTAGGGGGAGGGGTTAAAGGGCGAGTTGTTGCTTTTTGGATTTGTGTTGTTGTTTTGATGTGTGGAAGTGAGTCACTTGGGAGGTGGTTTTTCAGATAGTCAATGACGTTGTAGATTAATTGGATTACGTGTATAATCATTTTTACGCCACGTGTTTAAATAAAGACTTATCTAGATAAATATATATAAGTGAAGCATTTTTTGAAATGCGTCATGTAATTTTTAAAGAATTGTAATACGATTGAACTACTATACGATTAACGTTGTTCATTCAAGCACGTTTGGTGTTAAAAGTACTAAAAGGAAAGGAAACTAAGTCTGCTGCACAGTCAATAATACGTATTTTTTAGCATACTATCAATGATTCACTCGGCTGATATTCAGTTTGATAACAAAAGTTGATCGATACGCAATTTCTGTCCTACTTTACTATAAATAAATCAATAGAGCTATTTTCTTTATCGAAAGCACTTTCGCGTTGTAATTTTAAACTTTAACTTACGTGAATCAGCAAACAATGTACATGACTTTGCAGTTTGGTTACTTGATAGTAACAAATACTTTTAATCCACTAAAAAAAATAAACGTTTGCGCAATAATCAAAAACATTAAAATCCTATATGAAGCAGGTGTAATTCGTCATCCTTAAAATTGATTTTTATTTGGAAAAGACGAAATTAATCTGTATCTATTGTCTTATACTGATAGTACAAAGGCCGACTACAGGTAGATAAGATCGATAAGACGGAACACTTTGAAATATCCGAGCTGGTTAGCTCATAACACACGATTCATCAGTTTTTGTTTTTTTAGAATTTCAGAAATCTACGACGAATCACTTAGTTTCCTTTCGTTTATCCAGTTAATACAAACGATATTGAAGCATTTTGCGAATATTACCACTGCTCTAAGAAGCAGCAAAACTAATAAAAGATTTATAAAAATCCAACGACTTACGAGATATTGATTTTCACAGTCGCAGCTCAGGTGATTGTTCGCTATACTAAATACCTCAAGCTTATCCCATCGGGCAACTAAGCTCGCAGGTATATATCGTAAATCATTGTTGGAAATATTTAGAGTCCTCAGCGGGGGCCACGTTGAGCTTCCTTGTTCGTGCTAAATATAATTTAAACGAAATAAGTAATAAAATAACGTACACGTTTATTTACAAAGTTAAAGCCTGTCAAAGTTGTGCTTGCCTGCTTAACGAAGGCGCTGTCGTCGATTTCGGAGAACTCAGAGCAGTTTTGAACGCTCAAAACTTCCAGAGCTTCTAAATTCGAAAGCGCCCCTCTGTCGAGCGCTGCCAATTTCGGCATAAAGTTCATGGTCAATTTTTTCAAATTCGGCATCGGCGGGAAGGACTCGTTGACGCCTCCCAAATCTTCGATAAGATTCCCGTCCAAATTCAGCTCCTCCAGCGAAGCTATCTGCACTAAGACGGCGGGCAATTTCGAAAACTCGTTGTAGCTCAAGTCCAGTTTCTTTAAGTACCTGTAAACATATGGAAAAATTTCTTATAATACGCGTAATATATTATAATAGGATGCTATTGAAGTAAATAAACGAAAGAGCAAATACTTTAACGAATTGAACGACATCTCGTCGATCTTTTTGATTTTGCAGTGACTCAAGTCCAGTTCCTCCAGATAGGGAATATCGTTCATTGCGACGCTCATCGAATCGTCGAAATAATTGAACGGATTGTTCGACAGAATCAACGCCTTCAGATCCGTCACGTGCTCGAAGAGATCGTGATTTAACGTGTGGAACTGGTTGGAGCTTAAATTCAAGACTCTCAGCTTGTCCAGAGGCTCGTAAACTTCCGGAGCAAACTTGCCCTAAATTAAAGAAGTAAAACGTAATTATTTTGGAAAATTTAATAATAAAATTTAAAAAAAAACATCACACTTGCAAAAATCGGATATGTTATTATAAGTGTTGTTATAAGCTTGTAAAAGGCTACATTGAGAGAAGAAATATAGTAATAAATTACAAATAATCTTGTAAAAATTATCATACTGTCTAGTAAAGCCGCCACAGACTGTAAAAACCCAAAAAATTACTATACTTTGTAAGAAATTTTAGTGTATTATTTGGTAAATTTTCCTATTATATGTAAGAAATTTTCCTATAAGTATGGTAATTTTTTTGGTTTTGTCAATTTGTGGTAGCCTTACTAAGCAGTATGGTAATTTTTACTAAACTTTTTCTCAGTGTATAAATAAAGATCAAACACCTGTTCCCTAATATGATATCGATGCACAACAATGACACTCAATCATCATAAATTTTCCCAGATTCAATCGCCTTCGCATCGCAACAACGATACGCCTCACCACGCTATATAAAAAATCACCCGTTATCACTCACCTCGAGAGCGGCGGGCGTAAGATTCTCGTACGTCAGCAGGTTCCCGCTCAGATCGAGCTCCGTCAGATTCGTGATGAACTTGAAGGACTGGTGGGCGACTTTCTCGATCTTGTTGTTGCGGAAGGAGAGCCTGACGATGGTCACGTTGGGGAACTGCTCGATCTGCTTGATCAGGTTGTCCTCGAAGGTGACCAGCTTCATCGGCGTCTTGGGCCACTCGTGATCGTGGAGATTCGTCTCGAGCTTGCGACCCGAGCAGTCGACTTTCTCACCTGCGATAAGCCGGAAATTAATTGCGTCGGTTGATTCCGGTTTTTTCGCGGTGATTCATTTACTTAATGGGAGGCTGATGGTGGGGATGATAAGATTTTTTGCTTGTTTTTTTTTAGTTGTGCAATTCGCGTGTAATGCTTGAATTATATATATTGCACTAAAAATGAATCAATTTTATAGTGTGGTGTAATAAAAGTGTGTATACGGAACGTTTTATCTGGGCTTGATTATCTATATCTCTATGCATCTTAAAAAATATCAGTATATATATATATATATATAGTCGATTAGTCACCACTATTTGATCAAACAAAAATCTGAAATTTTATTGCAGATAACGGATTTTTGTAAAGATGATTTTTCAGATTATTAGAAAATAGACAATTTTAAAATAAAAATCACCCAATACATCTAATTGAGATTTTGCATCTGTTCTAATAACACGGAATCGTATTACAAATTATTATTGAGAACGTATAAAATGTGTTGCAATTGAAGAGCGGAAAGATAATAAACGGCGATAAAACTTGCAGAGGATCGAGCAATTGAAGATCGTTGTACAACTCGACATAATTTGTTTCTAATTGATCGCGAATCGAGTTCTGCTTAGTCACTAACAAATTGCTTGCATAAACAAGTGCTTTTTATATATCAGTAAAAAGTTAAATACACACTTTCACAGTAATCAATCGTTCTTTACAATACTTCTTCCTCCTAGAAACAACATTACATCCAAGAAAAACTCGACTCCCGAAAAAAAAACAAGAAAACTGGAGCGCGGCCCAATTTCCATCCGAAACCAGAGCCCCAAAGCTTACCCAAACGCGCACTCAATCCGTTATCACTCACCTGAACACTCGCACACACCGCACACGTACTTTATCTCCTTCTCCGGCTTCTCCTTCGCCTCCTGGGCCTTCGCCTCCTTCGCGTCCTGCTTCTTCTCGGCCTCCTGGCCGAGTACCAGCCCGGCGCCGAGGACGAGGAGCAGGCAAAGGGTGAGGCGCGACTTCATTATTATCTGGCACGGATTCACGCGCTGCTGCTTGCCGTTAAATCCGCGACTCGGGACTGCGCGACGATTATATCGCTCGGGAGCAGCGCGGCGAGAGAGAGAGAGCAGTGATAAGGAAGGCCCCGCGGCGATAAGATAAAAATCGACGATGAGAAACACCGCCCGACGAGTCACACGGCGGGATCGGGGCTCGCAGGTTGGAAGCGCAGGTGGATATATTATGACTTTGGGGTCGGATCGATGGATTTTGCAGAAAGGCTGCGGCTGATTCGCGTTCGAGATCGCTGGGGGAATATGTTGTACGTTTAGGAAGTTGCGGACGATTTTATTGAGCTGAATTTTATGATGGTTTCTTTAGAATATATAGTCTTGATCTCGTAATTGTGTATTTGCGCTAGTTTTGAAAATTGTTAGTTTAGATCGGCGAGAAAAGATTTGGTTTTCAAAAGCTATTATATTTTTCAAGGAAACGATAGTTGTTTGAAAAAGTAACCGGCTTTAGATAATAATTATCATAGTTTAAAGTGGTAATAATGTTAACTAGTTTCCTTATATTAGCATGAAATATACCGGAATATAAAATTGTATTAAAAAGTAAAAAAAACTTTCATCTAGGGTTCATTGCTGTAAATGATTGCTAATAAACATGTCAATGTTCAAGCTCGAGCGTGAAAAGCGTTTATTGAACTTATAAAAAGTTGATTGCCGCAATCATAGTACCATTGGATCTTCATCAGATGCAATTCTTCGAGTTTATCCTATCGAGTTGCTTAACTTAGCATGCAAATAGTGCAATAAATTTATTGAATTTCTCTTACCGGGGTTGGTCAAGTATATATTTTATTGTAATGCTATTCAATTATTTTTCTATTAAATGTATTGCAAGCTCAATATTAAATTTAACAGTTGACTCATACTTCAATCTCGTGCAACTTTTGTCGAAATAATTAATTTAAAATAAATTATTGATTGCACAATAATTTGCTGCTTAAAAACTTGAAAAAAACTTGAGCGACTTAAAGTTCGCGCTCTTTTCTGCAACCCCGTAAGGTAGCAGAGACGTGGCACCATCTATCGCCACTTTATCTGCGCTCTTTTTTCTCTTATCTTACGCGCATTTAACCTGAGCGACTGCAGATCAGCAGATGCAAGCTCATAACTTTTTATCGATCGCGGTTTTAATGAGATAAAAATATACGTACTTATTTAATTAGATATTCATTAGTGTTAATTCAGTGTTGAATTTTGCGATTAACTATTGTATATTGCAAGTGGAATCTGAATTTATTTTGATATCGAAAATAAATGTGATATAATAATTGACATAAATGGATGAAAGTTTCTTATGATATGACAGAATTAGTGACATCATGTAACCACGATAAGAAGCCGCCAAATTTTAAATTTTTATCTAATCGCGATCAATCAAGTGATATTATAATTAGTGGATAAATTATTTTGGAAACGCAGTTTCTAGTTATGTAATTTTGGAGGCATAATTTATAAAATAAAGTATTTTAAAAAACATTATTAAAGCATTATTTATTTTATTTTGAAAAAATCGGTAATACATCCTTAAGTCCAGTTCTTTAATAATATTTATCATTATTTTAAACGCCATTAAAACCTAAATTTAGCCCTGACCCACTTTGGGCTTTTAACTTTGAAAATTCCCAAACAACGAAACCTCCGATCCCACCGTACGCCAGCACCACGTGCTCTTTAAAGCCCCAGCGCAAAAACAATCGACGCCACCGGCAAGTGTCAGCCCCCGCGCGAAATCACTCAATCCCCCTCCCGACAATTGACAGTCGCCGTACGGTAAGGGTCACGACGGCGCACAGGGCAGCAGGGAGGGTAAAAAAGGGGCACACCGCTCGCGTGCTCTCGTCGCGTAGGCGTTTAAAAAACTGAGCGCGCCCTGGCGGTTATCCGGCGAAATGCCCGGCCCGTATAAACGCTCTCCGTCTCTGTCTCGGGCGCGCAGTCGGCGGCGGGGCAGTCACTCGGCGAAAAGTATTGAATCGGTGACGTCACAAAAGCGAGGCACCTCGCCGCCTGTGCACAGAGAGAGAGCGGAGTCGTCGCGCCGTCGTATTACAGCCGTGTCGTCGTCGGCGACGGATGGATATACGGGAGAGATTATCCCCTGCAGGCCTCCGAGCGTCTCAGTCGCAGCCGCGCGCCGCTAATCGCACACGTGTAGTGCGACTGTAGTGCGGACTAGTGCAACCCTGTGTACATGCAGTGCTCAACCCCAGCGAGGTGAGTGTGCCGCCGCCGCCGCCGTCGCTGCTGCTGCTGCTACCTTGTTTTTTTTTTTTTTTTGCTCCTCCCCCCTGGCCATAACCTAGAAGTGCAGGTGCGTATATTATGTAAATCCCCCGGGATAGCGGGGGCTCGAAATCGATACGTCTCGCGCCTTTTTTGCGCCGATTTCGCCTGGCCGAGGCTCTTGCCTTCGGAACGCGGTCGAATTTTCGGGAGAGGCGACGGAGAGGAGAGGAGAGGAGGCGAGAGAGAGAGTGTGAGAAAGAGAGGGAGGATAAACAGTGCGGCGATCGCGGCCCCCCGAAAAAGAGACGGAGAGAAAGGGTTTCGCGCACGGATACACGCAGAGAGAAAAAGAGAGAGAGAGCGAGCGAGAGCGGCATCCGTGCATGTACACACAAGTGCGTGCGCGCGCGCCGCTGCCTCGTACATTATTTGGAGGTTAGGGCGCCCTGCGCGAAAAAAGCCAGCGGATGCGCACACGCCGCGGATAAGAGCCGCGAGCGGAGCGGCGGCTGCCTCCCAGTGAACGCCCATTTCTCTCGCCGCCTCGACGGGGCTCTCTCTTTTCTCTCGCTCGCTCTTTCGTGACAGAATTGCAGATTGATGCGATCGATATTGTCGACTCGCGCAACGCTGCTGCTGCTGCTGCTGCTGCTGCTCTGCTCTGCTCTTCTCTCCCTCTCGCGCGAGCAAGTAGCTGACACCCCCGCGGGGGTCCCTTTCTTTCGGTTTGTTTTGCTGCCGCTGCTCTCTCTCTCTATCTCTCTCTCCACTACTGCTACTGCTGCTGCTTTCGCGAAATTCGAGATGGGACTCTTGGGGCTCGCTATGCGGGAGCTTTCATTTTCGGCTTTGTTGGAAAATGTTTACGGTTAAACGGGCCCGCCTGATGTTTTAATCAGGTGGCTGTTTACATTTGGAATTTCAGCTTTTTCGGGGAAACGAAATTGCGAAATTTCATTGAAAATTTATTCAGAGAGCATCGGGGATAATGGTTAAAAAATTATCCTGCGAATAAATCTATGGCAAGGTAAACTCAAGTAGAATATATGGAAGAATTTTTATGCTGAAACTGGTATTGATTACGCAAAGTGTAAAAGAATACCGTATATATATATATTTATATCGTATTGATTGAATATTTTCTGCATATTTATGTTACGCTTTTTACATATAAAAAATATTAATATGAATTCTAAAGTTCAATGACAATCATTTCTTCATAGATATTTTTCTTAAACTTCTTTATTCAATTAAATTAAACGTTTATTTTTCATTTTACAATCCGTAAATACAATGCCGTCTTATCAATTATAAATTTTAATCGCACGTTAACGTTCGCGCGATCCTTAATTTTATTAAATTTTATTAAACATTCGTACATTATTGTTCAATCAAATAAATCGCCACGAAAAACGTTCAGTTTTTTTGCACAACAGCCTTTTTATTTTCGTTCACAGTGTCCAGACACCTCGTAATTTCAATAATCGCTGCCAGTATTGAATTTCCCAAGCCTCGACTCTCATGAAGATTAAGTACACGTGACTCAATATTGACACGTCGAGCGCTCTAAACCTAACCGTTTGTCATTAAGCTCATCATCGCCGTTAAAACGTCGCTCCCAATCCTCTCACCTCTGAAATCATTACTCTCGGCCGAAGAGAGAGAGAAAAAACTGCTCTCGGGACGGAGCCTTCCTCGAATTACAACCCGTCAGGCATTTAACGCAACGCAAACAAAAGCGCAAGAGGCAGAGGCATAGATAAGATTGTCTATCGAGCACTGTGGCGTCAATCGAATGTGCGAGCGTTTTTTCTCTTTTATCGGCGCGCGAATCAATACCAATCGAGTGAAATATCGCGACGTAACACGAGGGATAAAAAAGAAGGTTTATATACACACGTATATATATATATATATATATGCGGGGCAGATCCGCAAAAGTCGAGCCCGTTTTACGCTCTCTCGCGAATGGCGTAAAAATTATGGGGCCGTAACGAATTCGAATTACCTTCGTAAAAAATGCTTTGTAATCTGTTATCGGTACCGCGCGGCGGCGGCTGCCGGGTAATTTATTCGAGTGTGTGAAACTCGTAAAGGCCGCAAAGAGAGACACAGAGACGCGCCGCCGCGGCTTGAAAGAGAGCGGCAATTGAAAATATTACTGCTTGTATGCTCTGGAACAAACTATATAGACCCGAATCGCTTTTTGAAACGACGCTTTGAAGGATGTCTATATTTGT
Source organism: Ormyrus labotus (assembly GCA_035582975.1). Classification (NCBI taxonomy): domain Eukaryota; kingdom Metazoa; phylum Arthropoda; class Insecta; order Hymenoptera; family Ormyridae; genus Ormyrus; species Ormyrus labotus. The sequence continues at coordinate 33,814,114 of JAWWEO010000001.1, read as the reverse complement.
AAGACTGAATTTGTATCAGCTGAATAATTTTGAATTGAATTTAATGGCCGGGGGGACGATAAAGCGAGAGCTTTGTTTAATTGTTGGTCTCTTGCTTTTACTTGTTGGGACGAAAATTTTATTTTATAATTTCGGGCTTTAATTATTTATTTAATTTGATCGCTGGCTGGACTTTGCTTTTTGAATCGTCGAGCATAACGATAAGAAAGTTTACTCAACTTTTTATTCGAGTAATAAAATTTACGTATATATATAAAAAGTCAATAGTCTGAAAGTATTATCCGATATGCAAATAATACAGACAAAACTCTTTCACGACAGCTCTAAAAGGAAATTTTACTTTTTGAAATGAAAAGGTACTATTTTGTTATTTAAATTTTATTGACTATATCTATGAAAATACAAGTCTTATTTGCGAAAATAAAATTACTAAAATTAATCGTTTACTATACTTAAACTTTAATGCTCAATATATTCTTCCTTCGATTACTGTCTTCTTTTATTCGAAACAACGAAATCAAAACAACGTGTACACGCAAACTAATCAAACAAAAAATAGTAAAAATTGAGAATCCCAACTGTTAACCCACAACAACCCATCAACCTCCCAATCTCCGAAACGTCCCCCCAAAAATCAGTTCGCTCCTTTCAATCGCTTATCCAGTTCGCGCTCGAGCCGCGTCAACGATGCTGTTTGCCGAGCCCATTGAGCTCGGCGGCGGCGGCGGCGTTGGCGGTGGTGGTGGTATATAGGTGCCGGCCGGAGTAGAGCAGAGCTTCGAGGCGCGAGACTGCTCATTTACGCGCGACAAATCGCGCCGGATTTACGAGCGCGCGGCACGTGGCCGCCGCGGGGCCCTGCTTTCCGGGCCGCTTACCCGCCGTTTTTTCGGCTTTGCCGATCTGTTTGGGGAGGTGTCGACGTTTGACTTTTCTATTGTAATGCAGTGTGTCTTTAGTTTGATTTTGAGTAATATTCATTACGTTGAATTGCGCGGCTACACTTTTATGTGAGCCGGTTTTTAAAGTACGAGAGATCGTACTTTACCTCGGGCGTTCTATATAAATTATGTTAATAGGACGAGATAAATCGAGCAGATATAATTTTCTCCGTTTTATCAGAATTTTTTTTCTACATCGCTCGTATACGTATAAGATTAATTTAGACGATTAAATTTATATAGATTTTACGCATAAAAAAATACAGCTCCAGGTGTCAATTAGATTACGCAACGACGAAAACCAGTAAAAATCTCGATATCGAAAAAGAACAAAAAAAAAAAAACAATCTTCCCCGCGAGAGTAAGGAGGAAAACGCGAACGAAGCGCGGCAAGCGCCAATAATCCGCATCGCCTGTCTTAAGCAACGTTTACGGCAGTAATTAACGAAGAGGCCGCGGAACAAAGCAAACAAACGCGCGAAGAAGCAAACGAAGGCAATTTAGCGCTCCTCACCCCTGTGGGCCTTTGCCATCGCCCCGAGTCTCGCTCCGAGAGAGGCGCCGGCAAATCCGAGAGGTGTATATATATATATATATATAGGAATTAAGCGCCCGGCGCGTCCCTCGTTACGCATCTCCGCCGGTGAGATTAATAACTCGTTTCCTTGGATTATTATTGGTAGAAAAAAAAAGGGCCGCGGGAGAGAGAGATCGTGTAACGCACGGAATTATAACTTAATATTTAACGCGAGTTTTTTTCAACTTTAAATTAACTTTAAACTCGGCGGGGGTTGGGGGTAGTAATTCCTAACTTTCTCTCCCGCGCGCGGAAAACGCGTCGGCTTAAAAATTCCGGGCGAAACTTTTAATTCGAAACTAAAACCCCCCGCGCGCGCAACTACGGCAATCGCCTTCTGGCCCAGATATCGAACTTTTCTCCCCGCGCGCGGCGAAATATCAAAGTTTCCGCGGCGGCGAAAACCGCCCCCGAAAATCCCGCAGAGCCGCGCGCGGGCGCGTCAGCGATAATATTTTTAAATGAAAGAATATCCCTCTCTCCCTCTCTCTCTCGGTTCGGCGTGTGCGGCTCGCGATAAATATCGGCTCGGTGGGCGCGCGGGTTTGCGCCACTTGCGAGTAATGGCGCGCAAGCAGCAGCAGCAGCCCTCCGCTGTGCCGGGGAGAGAGAGAGAGAGACGGACTCTCGAGTGGCTCGTTTTCCCGCAGCAGTCGCCTACTGCGATCTATCCGCGGAGAGCCGCCGCCGCCGCTGCTTCTTCCTTATTTCCGTCTCTGCGGCCGCGGAGCTTCGGGGATCCTTGCTTTATCGCCCGGCTGTGTCCTTTTTAATTTTGGGTATTCCGCCGAGCCGGGACGGTGCTTCGCTGCAGTTGTATTATTGCACGGGGATCGCGGGGTTGTTTTGCGTAATTGCTTTTTAAGCGAAGGATATTGGGGTATTCAGGAGTGCGGATGAGATGGGGATACTTTAGGATTCGTCGAAACGAACTGGGCCTCTCGTATCTTAAGATATTAAGTTATGCACTTCATTGTTTAAAGTACGAAAGCAATGACACAATATTTCTTAAAATTTCGTCAGTCTCACTCGAATGTTATACTCTCCTAGAAAAACCCCACTCGTTTCGTTTGACCAGCAATTTCGTCCGATCGAAAAAAAAATAGCTTCTCTCCAGTTCGGCAAAGCGAGAGAGCCGCTCTCCTTACATTTGCTTTCTCCCTCGCCACGACGGCCAGGTGTTGCATAAAACAATACGGAAAAAAAGAGTCGCTCCCAAACGAGAATAGCCGGCTGATTTCTTTTTTTTTTTTTTTTTTTGTTTTTTTTTCGCGGCGGACTTTATCGCGCGCCTAGAGAGAAAAAAAAAAGGATTCGCCTATACATGTGTCCGCGATACGCGTCTCGCTTGAATACCGATTGATTTCGCGCTCGACGAGGACACGTATATACATATATGTACAAGGCGCGATCGAAAGTTTCGCGAAAACGAAATTACTCTTCGGCGCGCGGCGCGATTTCGCGTAGGGAAAATGAAATAAGGCCTTTCGCACTCGACGCGCTGATTCACGGCCCCCCTCCCCGCCCGTTTTACTTTCTTGAAAGTGGCGCTGATTGGAATGTAATTAATAAAAGCGCGTTCCTTTTTTTATAGAGCCGCCGTAACCTGTTTTTTCGAGCGGTTCGGCCATTTTTCCGGATGACGAAACACGCGTCGAAACTCGCATATAAAGTTTTCGCAAAAGTTATCGAAACGAGTCCCCGCGAACGATCCTTAAAATCGACTGTACAATCTACCCCTGAAATCAGGCGCCTCGCCCCTCTCTCCCCCGCAACGGCGGCGGAATATATTGTAAATCGCCGTAAAAGAAAGCGCGGCATCAGCCAAACACAGGATACATCCCCGAGAGAGAGAGGCGAGCTGGAATTTTTCGAAAATCTCCCGCGTATCCATAGCGACGATTTGCCTGCATCCGCGGATTTGGCAATAACGAAAAAAGAGAGCGCGCAAAAGCAAAAGGTCGCCGTCGTCGGCAAAAAGAAGAACCGCAAGCACGCACACACGCTCTCCTTTCGGGGCGCTCTCGAGTTTTTCCTTTTCGTCACGTGCGCCGCCGCCGCCGAGAGCGGCGGCTTCGCTTTTATTTATTCACCATAGAGCTCTCTCTCTCTCTCGGCCGGGGACTCCTCCGCCGGCTTTGGGAGAGAGCTTCGAAGGCGCCGCGTTTCCTCCGAGCTTTTCTCCCCCCTTTTCCGCGCGACGGGCGAATCCTCGCGGGGGCCGAGTGTCCTCTCTCTCTCTCTCTGTATATAACATGTTTTTCTCGGAGAGTTTAAAAATTGACGCGCGCATCTGCGTAACGAGGCAGCGACCTCTCGGCTTATTTTTTTTTTTTCCTCCGCTCTCGGGCTTTAATATTTAGGAGCTTTTCGGAATGTGTTTACACGCGAATATCGGCTCTCTCTCGTTTGTGTAACTGGGTTAGGAATTTAGTTTATTTAGTGGGCTCACGCGGCTGAGGAGTACGTTTTTTGTGAGATAAAATAATGCTTTGTAAAACTTACGATTTGTTATTCTAATCTTGTTAGAATCTATAATTGAACGCTTGATATTTTGTACATGAATTATTGAATATTGATTATATAAGGATACAAAATGTAAGATACTTAATAATTTAAACGGAACCCCGGCGTTGAGCTGAAAATTATAAAACGATAAATATTAAATTTATCAAACATACGTTTGCTCTTGAATTCTTTACCTAATAGAAAAAGCTATTCGGTACATTATTTAGCAACAAATTACATCATCAAAGTTTCAGTCGAAAACAACGGTTCCTCAAACGAAACCTCCCGCGTCGCCTTAATTCGAAAGCGTATCTCAAAAAGCGCAGCTCAATATCCTTCGAAAAAATGTCCACGTCCCTGCGAAAAGGGCTCCGAGGAATTTTTACGAAAGCCGGGAGCTTCCGCCGCCGCAGCGGAACGCGACCGAGCGAAATAAGCAAAGGCAGCTCTCGGGGCTGCGAGGAAGAAGAAGAAGAAGAAGAAGTAGAAGAAGCTGCTGCTGCTGCTGCTGCCGCCGCTGCTTCGTACACAGGCAGCGACAGCGAAAGCTTCTAATGATGACATTTAAATGCAGTAGCGCTCGTTCGGCGCCGCTCTCTCTCTCTCTCTCTCTCTCTCTCCGTCTCTTGCGCGCGCGTTGCGGCGACTGCCTACAAGGGATAAAGCTGCATTCGCGCCGCGAATCGAGATCGACGCCCTTTTCGCAATGAATACTTAATCAAAAGAAAAAAAAAGAAAGAAACTCGCCCGTTTCCTCGAGACGCGGGCCGATATCGAGAGAGCTCCGATGCGAATTACGGCGATTATATCGCGCGAATATAATATATATTTTTGCTCGAGTTTTTCGAAGCGCCCGGCTGAGAAAAAGCACCGCCACCGACGGGGGAGTATATATATATATATACGTCGAGAGGAGATTGTGTTCGTAACGGAATGTGCTGCTTGAGGGGAATCGATAAATGATACGCGAGCGAACCTTCTTTTGTATATAATATCGAAAATATACGAAATAGCAAAGACAGTCCCAATACGACAAGTTTGTTAATACCGCAGTGGTTTTTCAAAAGCCCTTCCCTTCTTCCAGGTCGCAGCCCAGCACCTGAGCAGAGAGGCCTCAGCTCTCGCAGCCCGGCCTCGAGCTAAAAACCAAGAAAAATCCGGGGGCTCTCCTCGCCCGGCGGGGTTGTCTCGCGGGTGGATCACTCGGCGGTCAGCGCACAGTCTCCTCGCGGACGACGATGGTGGAGGCTGTCGCCGCTCCCCATGAGGAATGATAGGATGCAAGAGGGCAGCACCGCGGTGGCGCTAGCGATGGTGACCCCTGGTTACGATCAGGACCCTGCCAGCGGGGTAGCCGACTACGCGAGCCACCAGGACCAGGCGCAATTCGAGGCGGACAAGCGGGCCGTCTACAAGCATCCCTTGTTCCCGCTACTCGCGCTGCTGTTCGAGAGATGCGAGCAGGCGACCCAGAGCTCCGAGAACTCGACCTCCGAGAGCTTCAACATGGACATCAAGGCGTTCGTCCAGCATCAGGAGAGGGACTGCAAGCCCTTCCTCATCAATGACCCCGAGATTGACGGCCTGGTACGAGTGCGATTTTGGACCTTTTTTCGCGTTTTAGGATTTTTGTATAATAATAGAGAGAGCTTTTCTCGGGGGGAAGGGCGGAAAATTTTCCGGTGAACTATACTTGGGTTTAATCCTGCATTGACTTTAACGCCACGCCAAAGTTTTACGAAAGCTCGCCGGTGTATCGCGTTTTAATCCTTTATACTTACAACTTCGAATGCAGCTTTACGCAGTTAATGACTTAAGTCGTAACTGTTACGGCCCCATATAATTAAGAAAGTTTCAAAATTCATTCATCGAGATGGAGCTTTAAAATTTCGAGACCTTTATTTACATGCATAAATAACCTAGAAAAATTCGGGCAATCTTGTTTTAATTAAAGGAAACATCATCGTTCCTCGATGCACAAATTTCATCGCCCGCAATGCATTCGCGAAATGTATTCGTCAATATTCATCGCCGAGAACTCTCTCGAACGAAAAAAATCTTCTCGCGAGAGATCGTATTTTATTTCCGCCTCGGCCGCGGCCGCTCCCGCCGAAAACCGGCCAACTTCAAACCGTCAGCACCGTCGCTCTTGCAGATGATCAAGGCCATCCAGGTGCTGCGGATCCACCTCCTGGAGCTGGAGAAGGTGCAGGAGCTGTGCAAGGACTTCTGCAACCGTTACATCACCTGCCTGAAGGGCAAGATGCAGAGCGAGAACCTGCTGCGCAGCGACTACAGCCACCACGGCGCCGGACACGACGGCTTGGCGCCGTCCAGCGGCAGCAACGGCAGCAGTCCCCTCCAGGTTAGCGGGGTTTGGCGCAAGCTCAACGAGGCTAAAAAAAACGGGGGGGAGGGGGGAGGTCGGCGCTCGAAGCTCCTTGGGGAGCCTCGAGCGCGGGCCGCTGCTCGCTTCCTTTCTATCTCTCTCTCTCTGTCTCTGTCTCTGTCTCTGTCTTGTTCTCGTCTGGTTTTTGGTGTTGTGGCGTTGCACTTGTGCTCAAGCGCTTTTTCTCTATCCAAGGCACGCTCAGTCTCTTTGGCTGGTTTAAGATTTTCGCGGTCGGCGCGCGTCGACGGAAGGTTGTTAAATTTTTCATTCGACTAAACGAAAACGATACGTTGCAGGTTTGAAGGAGGACTTTTTATAAAGTGTATTCAAATTCAAAAACATTCACTCGTGGCGGTCAGTGGAAGAAAATTAAGAAATTACAGAAATACCGCAGTTTGAAATTCTGCCTGGAGTAAAGCCTATTTGAACGACGTAAAAGAAAAAATTTACCGAAATACCAGAATTAAGAATAACAAAATGAAATGTCTCTTTTTCAAAACCGAGCAGCGCTTCAAAACAACATTTATACACTAAAACTGTATAATTCAGCAAGCAAGCATTTTCGAAAAATTTAATAAACCTTTCGCATTCTAAGCGCGCCGATCCCGCGACGCTTTCCTTTGTCCCCCGCCCCCCTCGAACTCTCTTTTGTGTGATATGTGCATACTCTCTGATCCTTATACTTCTCCTCACGACGTCCGAGTAGTAACATCCCCCGATAGTACGGAGAGGCGCGCCGAGGCTCCACATACAATATTCCCGCGGCCGTCGCCGCGGAAACGGGGAATGATCTTTCGCCTTAGCACTCCGTTAGACGCATTGTGCGCCCGGGAGTCGTCTCCTTGACGTATCCGCGCGCGCGGCCTGCGTTTTATTACGCGTTTTAATATATATAGGAAGGTGCCGCGGCGGGATGACGAAAGTTTTCGAATTTTGCCCGCTTGGATTTTGGCCCGCTGCTGCTCTGCCAATTTTTTTTTTTTTTTTTCTCTCTCTCGCCGTGATCGATGGACTTACTTTGGCAAGTCGTATAACCGCGATGGGAATTTTGAATTTTTCACTGCCGATTTTATTCCGCGAGGGAAGGACGGAGTTACTGGAGCGCGTGGAAATTGCGGGTTGGTCCTTTTTTTTTTTGTTCTTTTTTTCTTTTGGACTGATTTGGATAAAGTGTTTTTGTCGGGAAATTAAGATTCGTCTAACGGAGAATTCATTCCCTTTATAATATAAACTAACCTTGACTTTTTAACTTGCGAGTCGTAAAAAAACATTAACAAAACTAAACCACTGTTCTGCATCTGAAAACTTAATTTTCATAATTTTTTGCTTATTAATAAACTTTATTTTCTTATCAAAATTTCAAAGTAATCATTTTTTAATTACTATAAAGGAATTAATGTTTAGAATGGAAATAAAAAATAAAAGTATTTTAATATTTGTTAATTGTATCTTTGAGTAAATATAAAAATCTTAAAATTACATGATTCATTTTCTATACTAAAGTAAATTAATACAGGTTTGGTTTAAATAATTTATTTATTTTTTAAATTACTTTTTTGCATAACAATTAATTAGCGATATATCGCTACAATAATAAACAACGCAAAAAATAAAATTCATCTTAATTTCTAAAATTACTTCATTAAAATTAATCACGGATTTATCGCCCTCAGGATTTTCAAAACATTTGACTGGACATTCTGTAAAAATTTTAATAAAATAAAATTCTAAAATTAGTAATGTTTAATCTCCATAAATTGAAAGACTAATATAAAACAGATGCACAAAACAGCACTCGCTAAAAAGTAACTATTTCCATCCTGCGGACGAAAACATCCCTAGACTCATCTCTCGCTTGCGCTTTGGATCGAAACTAAAACCCAACTAACCCGAACTAACATTTCCGAGTCTCTAAAACCTCGCGTCTAAAAGCCGAAGCGGCCAACTCGAAAGGAAGCAAACGAACGAATAAAAAAAAAAAACAAAGATCGCGCGCCTCTTGTAAGCTGCGGCCGAGTCATTAGGAGCCCGACCCCCTGCTCTCTGACAGCTAGCTGCAACATATATTTGCCAGGTGCTGTCATCTACAGGCAATGATGTTGAGTCGGGAGCTAACGGACTCCGAGTGAGCAGAGCGTCGGTCGAGGGCCCCTCGGAGAACGGCGCCACGATCCCAGACGCCGAGCAGCAGCAGCAGCAGCAGCAGCAGCAGCAGCATCACCACCTCCACCAGCAGCAGTACTCGAGGTCGTCCTCGTCCTCGGTCAGCAGCATGCATCACCAGCAGCACCATCGGCCCTCGTCGGAACACGACGCCGATGAGCAGCAGCCCGGCTCGCCGGCAACCGTCCACGGAAGCACGCCGCTCTCGCAGATCGGAGCGCATCCCTGCGCGCCAATTTGCGCGCCTGTTAACGACATGTACCTCGGCCAAGGTACGTTTATTTCTACGGAAAAGGAACCGGGTTCGCCGGGTGAAGGGATATTGTATTTTATTTGGGTGATTCTTTTGTTGTTTACTTGTTTTTTAATCAAGTATTGAACTAAGATCATTTTTTCTTTATACGGATTCTCTTGATAAACAAAAAGAACAATTTATTTTTTTATTGGTTTTGCTTGGAAAATTTACTATAGAATAATTTTTCATGTAAATTAAATAAAAATGCTTATCTGAAAAGTTCAAGCTTTTATTAGTGACAAAGACTCATTTGTATGAATAATGTAAAGCTTGGTCTATCCAACAATAAATCCACTGTTTAAACTGCAACAATGGACAACTAAATTTTGAATATTTAAAAGAAAAAAATCGATTTATTATAAACTTGGACAAACTTGATTAGAATCATTGGAAGATCACTTTAGCTTAGATCACTAACAATTTTATTATTTAATTTAATTTTTAATATTATCTGCTCTGGTGTTCAGGATAGTAGCTTACAAGCTTCCTTAATAACCTACAACTCATGTCTTCCTTTGTGTGAATGAGTTTGTGTGTGCCAATTTATAGAAGTGGATCCACTGAGTAATACCTCCGACAGAATTTTTGTAGAAGAGGCAAGCTACTGGGGACTGTTCGCTTTGCAAGAAATGAAAAATGAATATGAATTTGTCGGACTCGCTGCGATACCTCACAAAACTCGCCTTGGTGGTTAGACCCTCAACATCCTTTCTCACCTTCATTCTCCAACAATACCTATGAAAATCTGTTTCTGATAGATACAAACGGATAAGGAAGCTAATGATCTCGTTGCCGGTAAATTCTTTCGCAAATTCGAAGCGATCAGTTACGAATCGTTACAAAGAGTTCGATTTCCGCGCCACCGAAAAATTCAGCATTTTTGCTGACTGGCGCAGGGATTTGAATTCTCTGTCTCAAACAGCCTTGCTTTCGAAAACATAGTACAGTGCTTTACCTGGAAGTAAATAATCCGATATGTTTACTGCCTGAACAAAGAACTGCTCTTTTACCTTATCGGAAATGAAAAGTGAGGAAAAGTAGAGGGATTTCTTTGAGCCCCTTTATTTATCTGACCTATTTTCTGATCGAGTATATATTACTTGAACATATGTCATTTTGATTATTTATTTTTTTTTTAAATATTCCTTATTAAACGAGACAACATTTTTGAAATAAGTTATTGATAATGAGACAGGCAGTTTTCTTATCCTAAATTTAAATCTATTTAACAAGTCATCAGATATTCAAAAAAGCTTGCTTTTTGAATTTTCAATGTCGTCAACATTCCTAACCAGTAATCTGCAAAATAGATTTTCATAATTTCTCATCTTTTTACCTTCATTAATTTTCGTTTTTATTTTATATTTTTTTTTATAAATGAAGGCGTACTTTCATACGAGTCACAGAGTGGAATGATTAATTGCAAAAATCGCGTAGACATTACTGTTGCAGGCTCTCCGTCGTCCATGCAGAGCGAGGATGACGACGACGCTTGCGGCATCGCTGCTGCAGCTGGTGTCGGTTCGCTCAGCGGAAGAAAAGCCAAGCCGAAACGCGGTGTACTTCCCAAACAAGCCACCAACATCATGCGTGCATGGCTTTTCCAGCATTTAGTCGTTAGTATCTTTGAATATTCAATTGTTAATTTAAAAAATGGAAAATGTACTATAATTTGTCAATTTATCATGAAACATTTAATCTGCATCTTTCGTCCTTCAGGAATGAATCTAAAAATATAATGTTTGATAAATGAATTTGCTGATGCGATAACAAATGCACAGACTCGTGATGAGCAGCTTTTGACGATTCAGAAATTAATTGAAAATAAATTTTATTCTCCACAGCATCCGTATCCGACGGAGGATGAAAAACGTCAGATTGCGAGCGAGACAAACCTGACGCTACTGCAGGTGAACAATTGGTTCATAAACGCGCGTCGACGCATCCTGCAGCCGATGCTCGACGGCGCAAGTGCGACCGAAGCCGTCCTCCAGCAGCAGCAGCAACAGCAGCAACCGCCCCAGCAGCAGCGCGCCTTGAGCGCCAGCGGGAACAGGCAACCGCAGCCGCGAACCAAGGCAAGGAGCAGCAGCACCAGCAGCAAGAGCCAGCAACAGGCCGACTGGCAGTCCGAGGACTCGGGCAGCGAATCCAACGGCTCGAGCGACGGCGAAGGCGCATATTCCGGTTAGTCTTTTAAGAGTTCGTGCACTAATGCTTTTTTAAATAGAATTCAAAATTGAAATACTATTGAAATGTATAGGTTTGGGCGGCGCCGATCGACAATGCAAAGCCGAGGACGACGAAGACAGTGAGGACATCGGGATCGACATCGAGGAGACGAAGCCCTTCGTCCACTGACCACAAAGGGCCTCCTCCTCGCGCGCACCTTCAGAACCCGTTGCTAATTACAGTATTAAGGTATTCGAGGGTAGATTTCGCTTTAACTGTCAGATACGTAAAAAAACTATTCTCGCAACAATCATCAGGGATATTCTCGACTAGAAGTTATCACGCTCTTATCGTGTGTCTGTGCGCGCGCGGATTATTGTATTTCGTCGACTCCCCCGTTTTCTTCCTTCTTTTTATTACCACTTTTTTCAATACTTATCGTTTGTTATTTGCGTGACGATGGGAGCCATGTTTTACAAATCTTTTGATTTTCATTTTGCGATGCGAGACATTCGCATGTAATCTTCCGCGTGTCTGAATAGGCAGTATGTTAATCGACGAAGAGCGATTTACGATTTTGTTGAGTACGAAAGCTCATGCGAGAAAGACGCTCAAAATGATGATGCGTTTTTCAGGACGATTGCTTCTTTATGCGATATTTTCGTATGTAGATTTTGCGATTATAATAATAGTAAGATCTAAAATAGTGATTGAATAATACGAGGTTATTTTACTGTACAGCAAAGTAAATATCTATAACCAAACTTTCGACTTGTTGTAATATATAAAATAAATTTCGGCATTAACTTGGTTTTTTAATGCGATTTCAATGTTAGATACTGTTTATTTATGTGCTTTAATGCAAGATAAATAATTTTTTATGATTAAAATTGCTTAATATGCACAATAATAATTATAATTGGAATATATATATATACACATATATATAAAGCGATGATTTATTTTTTATGAAAGATTTATAACAAAATTATATTCAGTTTTGCATTTATTAAAAAATTAATTTTATTCATAAATTCTTACAAATTGAAATAAAATTGAAGTTTAAACTTCATAAATGTTAAATAGTATATGATACAATCTTTCATGTCTTATTACTTTCTTGTTAAAGAGTTTAAAATAGAATCTTCAAAGCATAAAATGTATTTTTTTGCTACGTGAAAGAATTGAAAATTACATTTTAAAACTAAATATTAATAAAAACGTTCGCAAATATAGAACAACTGTATTTTATGTTTTTATGCATTTCGTTAACATACTGCCATGTTTAACGTTTTTTGATTCTTAAAATCTTCCAACAAAGGCGACTTAGAATACGTAAAAAACTGATAATGATTACGCTTCGATATTGCCGTATACTGAGTCTTCAATAACGTTACTTCTTTTGACTGTGTTCAATATTACATATATATGTATACATTGAGATCGAGGCGCTTATTTCCTGACGTTTCGATCCTCCAAGACATGTACAGTGTTTGCATTCTCACCATTGCGCTCGATTTTTGCGTAATAGTCATATACAAAACAAATACGGCTTTTTTACTTCCAAAATAAATAAACGTAAATCGTGTACAATAGTCACTCTCAGGAGACTTACCTATGATCATCGATTCAATTAATTGTTAATGTACTAAAAGGATATTAAATCTAGATACTAAACAATAAAAAAAAATACTTAACTTCTTTTTAATTTTTTAAACCTTTTGCTTTTGAAATATTTTCTTGCAGCTGCGTTTTATTTTAGCAAACTATTTTTGTATTGGATTTTATGTCCTTTTAAGTGTCTTCACATCCAGTTCTCGTGCATCGACTAGTACAATTTATTTAGCTTACGGCAACAGCGAGATTTGATTGAATGATATAACACGCGTAAAAAGAGAAGAGTTTATTTTTTCTGCTAGATGATGACAGTAGTGCTGAATTCGTTATAAAATTCACTTGAGCTCTATGGAACGTAAATAATAGTTTCACTTTTGCTTCAACTACGACAAACCTCAGATTGCTCAGTTTCACACAAGTTCCTATAGATTTACTTTTCCAGTCAACTTATGTTTTAAAATATAAATTATATATGGATTATATAATGAAGTGTATAATTATATATGAAGAATGGTATACGAGTAATGATAAAATATGATTCTTATATAATTCATATATAGTGCGTACCTTCACTAAATACTTCTGAAATGTAAAGTTTGGTTCAAATCATCAAAATACGTACTTTCTTAAGATTATCGATAGGGAAGTATCCCACTCTCATAAGTTAAACTCGTCGATAAACACCAAATATATTGAAAAAAAAGAAGATGAAGCGAATCGATGGCTGTCACACCGTAATAACGTATAAGCAAAGAAAATAAGTAACACATTCATTGTGCCATGTAATTGTGAAGAGTGTGGTAACTTCCACGCCATAGTCTCTCTTTGTTCAGCTCTGCAGCTCATCGTCGTGACGTAGCAAAAGTGCTGTCCCTCCAAGATAATAAAATGAAATAATACGAGGGCGAATAACGAAGAAAATTATGTATGATTGTCCGAACTCTGATTTACACCCTAGTGTAAAGCCTTTTCCTGCAAAATTTAGGCCAAACATTGTGTATACGTAAAATTTTCTAGAGAATTTAATGAACCTCGGTGATCTTTTTGAATATTTATATAGTCGTAGATAGTTATTATAAATGTTTACATGTAGTCGAAAATGTATACGTACTTATTACGTAAATTTGTATATCTGAGCTTTGGCTTGTATACGATTCACGATCATACATAATTTTGAAGTCGCTCCGAATATTTGACCGATTACAGATTAATTAATAAAAGAATAATTAAAAATTAACGATACCGATAATATAAACGCTATTCGAAATATATAAAGTATATATAATGATTATATTTTTAAACTCTAAGTGTCGTCTTTTGTGCATGCACCTGAATAAACTGCGTAAGGAGAGCGAACAAACAAAAAATGTGAGCCCCCCAGTATCTTCGGTGCACTGCTGTACATATTCATGATTAATATTATAATTATTTTAATTATAATGATTACTATTAATTACGATATTAACGAAAAACTGTTGACTTGAAACAATTTAAGAAAGGCAAAAAGTGGCAAACTATGTATCCATGATCGATTAAGAGGAGAATTCTAAAGAATTATGGGATTACTTGATACGTATAACCGAGGAAAACCCCATTTTTGCGAGCACAATTATTGCTGAAACCACAGTTTTCCATTTTGTAAAGTGTTTGTACTATGGATAAGGATTTTAAATAAGCAATTTTAAGATGAAACAATTATTTCCTCATAAAAAATAGTTTATTGTGGATAAGCACAACTGAGTTAATAATAAAATTAAACTAAAGGATGCACAGCATTTTCGATAAAAATTAAACCTCTATTTACTTTTTACAAAATTGTATAAAATGGGCTGAAAATGGTTTCTGTTGATGACAATTCAAATGCTTCTGCAGAGGCGAGGATTTGATTAAAAAAGAAAAGCAAGGAAAAATACTATCAACGAGAAAGAAACGGCTCTGTTCCTCTTTTACTAGTTATAATAGCGTAAATTAAAAAGAAAAAATAAACAAACAATTCCTTTTTGTACAGAGATTCAGGAGATTAAAATGTTTTCTCTTTTATCTCGAGTTATTCTACGCGTCTTTTCTTGCAAAAAGTTAGAAAAAAACATTAAGAAAATGTCGACTCTTCGGCGAACAGCAATAAATAAATATTGTGAAAATTGAGTAAACAAACAAGGGAAGGGGGGAAGTAATTAATAAAAAAAAAGACGAAGTGAGAAAAAATGTCATGTGTTGCAACGAAAGTTGCACCTTATTATTTGATTGAAAACAAGGAGAAAGATAAAACATAGTGTTTAAGGTTTAAACGGTAGAAGTTTAAGAGGTAGGTCTTAAGGCTGAACCACGTATACGTATGTGCTGCGGCACCAGACGACTGTGATAAACTCGGTGGGCGGTGCCCAGCCTCCTACTTCATAATAATAATTGTATACTTGAAAAATGAAAAAAGTGAATTAAGAGAAGTAAAATGCAAAATATGCTACAACGTAATATTTAATGCGAAAGTAAAGAGTAAGACTTGTAGGGGAGTTTTTGAAAAATGAACGCTTTGTTATTAAATTATTACACTTGCTAGTTTCAAAACTTAAATTCAAGCAATAATTTTAGTTGGATTTCAAAAAAAGTTTTTTTAAATGACAGTAATAACTGTATTTATTTTCTGTCATTTTGTTAACAACTTTCATTACCTTTTTGAATACAATTAATTTTTCTCTTTTTAATTCATCCAAAAAACGTTTTTCAAAAACTCAAGAATAAAAGATGATTGATAAAAACCAAAAAAGTACGAAACCTGCAACTCTCTGTCCATGCGCACACGTGTTACGCAGAAAGAATTAAGAAACATTTCGTCCTAAAAGGCATGTGTGCGCGTAAATAAGGGATATGCGTATATTGTTTACTTCGAAAAAGACTCCTGCCTAAGATTTCGATTTAAATATTTAAAAAAAAGTGAAAAAGTTGGATTGTAAGAATGGTCCAGAAGGTAACAGTAATCCCTCGACAAATCTGAATGGATGTGCTGTTTAGGTTTCTCCACTTTCGTTGTCACTTGTAGGCTTTTTATAAAGACAAACCTTGAAGTACTTCGATGTATATTTGGTCTTCCGTTTGTTGTTATATGTTGTGAGAGCAAAAAATTATTTTAAGCGATTGTAATTTGGATTATAATAAAATTGAGGGAGAATAAAACAAATAGTCTTCAGATTCTGGACCATTCCTAGCTAGGAATAAAGAGTTTTTAAGTCCTAAGCTAAATGTATACATAGACTTTTCATCGCATCGCATATTAAACAAGGCATAAGCGAATGAATTAATTCTCTCTCGTGTAAATCTACGCCCTGTTAATTAAGTTTATCGATAATAAATGCCATCACGCTTGCAATACTTCTTTTATTTGCCTTCTCTCCTACTTTAATACAATAAATTTAAAAAACACTTTTTTTTTTATTAAAATAACATTTATTTCCAACTTTTATCAGTCACAGAATCGTCAGTATTGACAATATGGTGCTAAAAATTAAATATTAACTTACTATTATTATTTTTATAAAAAGGTCTATACCGTTAAAACTTATCTTTCTAGGATATTTTTTTACGTACTTAAATATTTATGAGTTAGATATTTTTCTTTTTTCTTGTTTTTTTTTTTATTAAAAATGCTAACTATACGCTCTCTATGTCGTATCAGACTGCTCAATGTTTTTCCATAGCTAATACTGACACAACTCGAAGTTATTGCTAATTCGAGCAAGGACCTAAGTACTCCATAGTATTCCATCCCGATCTCATACCCTCATTGCAAATGGAAAAGCATCAGATAAATGCAAACAAAGTTTGTATAAAACTAATAATTTTACATTATTATATAATGTTGTGGAAATTTCATTTAGTATGTCGTCCAAGTGTACACACTGTTGCACGCGTACTTTCATAACTTTTGGACTAGTTCAGATGAAAGGCTCGCTTTCTTCATAGTCTGGACAGGATGGTGATATGCAATCCATCTCGTACTCCTATAGATCCACAGATCTGCAAAATGTGCAATTTCAATAAGTAAGTTTGTAATTGAGAAATATTGACTTTAAAAGTATCTTACCCTGTATTAAATAAAATATCCGCTCGGGATGTAATAAACCACACTAGAACAAAAGATACACCTGCTATCGAACTACCAAGAATTATACTAAATCTTTCCATCGCTGCCGACGGTTTCAGAAGCATCCTTACACCAAGAATATTCCATACCGATTCCGTCCACGTTGAGTAAAGTCCTGATTTCATGTCATAGTCTACAAAACAACAATGAATTTATAAAATTTCTTCCTTAAAAAATATCTTAAAAGTAGTATTAGAAAACTACCTTCTATAAAAAAGGCAGGACTAATAGCTGAGCTGAAGTTGGCCGTCGAATTGATACACAATCCGCTAAAGTTATAGCCAGCCATCCACAGCAAATGCTTATCGGCGCATTCAGTTGAGTTTAGGTGTGGGAAGTGCTCGCCAGTAAGTAAAGCGAGCAGATGACCAGTGAGCGTAGTCGCTGGATTATCGGACCGAGCTACACTCACGTACATTGGCAGTACTTGGTTGGGCAGCTTAGTACCTGGAGGTGAAGCTGCAAGGAACAATGGACATTTGGCACTTTCGAGATAGCAAGGCAACAACTCGCCTACTAATTCTTCAACAAATGTCAAATTGCCGGATGGTGTTTTGCCACCTGTCGTTAGCCTGTAGAGCTCATCACCAAGCTTCATCGCTACTTTAGCTAAGCTAGATGTCAATTTTTCCGACTTATTTCTAAAAGTTAAAAATATTCTATCATTATCATTATTATCGCTGGTTTTAATATTTTAAAAATCGACAAAATGTATACCTTAAATACCCAAGTCCTTCAGCATCATCTAGCAAACTGTTGTAGTATTTATTTACGAATGTTTTTCCGTGATTTGCTATTACTAAAGTTGGTAAGCTCGAATTCCCTTTCATAAAACTTTGGATGGAGGCAGGAGGGATGCTGTCTTCTAGAATTTCAGCACTTAATTCTTTTTGCAAGTTAAGTAACAATGAACTATTTTTTAAATTATTTGAGTGCAGATAAAGTGGCCCTTCTCCTAATTGACCAAGTTCAATAACAGAGCTGATTTGATTAAATTTTAAAAGTCTACCCCCTAATGAACGAAAATTTCCTTCCTTGAGATCATAAACTAATCTGCTAGATCCTATGTAATCTAAGGATTCTCCATTTAGCAATGAAAAAACAACATTTGTGTCTGAAAAGAACAAAAATAAATAATACATTTTATAATGTTTCTTAATAAAAAGTAATACTTTTGTTAAATATCTTACCATCAATTGTAACGTTTAAGGAATGGAGATAAGTGGCAGTTGCCAAAAGTGTCACTAAACCTGTCACTGTACTACCTGCTCCAGGGACTAAATTTTCATATAAAGTATTGGCATCTAACCTTGCAACAATCATAATAACAGATTTTATGTTATCACCCATAGGCCCTAAAGGCCAATGAATATTTCTATCTCCTAGGGGATCACAGAACACATTGGGATTAAAAACCACATTAGATGAACTCCGTCTCATGCAAGTTACTGAATCAATAGCAGCATACATAAAGGATTTCATTTCAAGTGCGCATAAAGATCGTTCAGCCTGTTTCTCTCTGTCATGAGCATTATATTTTAGGTAACAAGATTTTACATTTTTAATAGCTTCTTCATCCTAAAAAATCAAACAATTTTTAACAACTATTCTTATTGAAAACTGTCAACAGTAAGAAACTTAAGTTTACCTGCACATAGAACATAGGAAAAGGCCAGTCTTCTGTAAGCAATGCAGAGCCATAGGGATTCCAAGGCTCATCACAAGATTTATATCCAGAGTATCTATTAGGGCAACTATCTTCAGGGGAATAGCTAAATGGCCTCTCTGTGGTTACATTTCTAGTCAATAAAACGCCATTTACATTATGAGACTTTTTAAATCTTTGCAGAGTTTTCATTGTGAACATATCGAATGATAACACTATTGTATAAGGACCTGCAGTGCTGTTTTTCTCTAACCATTGTACATCATCTTCTTTTTCAACAATATGAATTACACCTACACTACCAGCTTTACTTGCTGTAAAGAATATATTTCAACAATAAGTTTAAATTATTTATTATAAATAAAAATATTAAAACAATGTTGTACACCTACATGAGCATCCAAACTGATGCGTCCCATTATGTCTACGAAAACAAGCTGCAGCTCCATCAATTGGTATGTATAACATGTCTTTTATTCTATTAGCAGCAACTATAATCAAGCCAGAAAAATTAAAATAGGTTCATTATGTTAGATAATGAGATAAACAAGAGCACTTGGCGTTTCTTAAGTAAATTGTTATGAATCATACAGCGACTTATAGGTTAAATATATTTAATGTAAATATCGACTTACCAAAGCTCACTAAGGCAAGCAAGTACAGGCATATCCGTCTGGATTTGAGGTACTTCATTTTAAATAAATATACGTTAAAAAAATCTTGAAAAACTACTCTAACTAAATCTCTTCATTAGGAAATCCGTTCTAAATAAATTTTTTCCTTTCTTGTCTAAGCCTGTCACTGTATGCCAGACGCAGGTCTTTCCTGACGTCATAGATACGTCATTTTAGCGTTTTCTGAAATTCTCATCGAACTAAAAATGGCGTTATAATCTTATAATAATGAAATTTTCGTACACTAATGTATTTTAAAAATTATATTTTTTCGTAACAAAAAATTAAAAACTGTCCGGTTAGCAGCGACGTGGGTCTTGTGAAAAAGAAATCTGGATTTTCTCATTAAAAATGTATGTGAAATCCATTTGAACGATAATACGAACCCATGAACGAACAAATGTTCATCGTTTATTTTGGGAAAAACTTCGCATGAAAAAGTAAAAAGGGTTCTATAAAGTCTTCTTGGGTTCTATACTATCTAGGAGTACTTAAAAGATCTATTTTGTCGGCATTCAAAAATCAATAAAGCTATATATCGTAGCTCCAATAATGTGAAACAAAAATGAATCGACTGATGACGTATGATATCCAATGATGGACACTGGAATGTGCTAAACTACTAACTAGATTTCTACTGGGGGTTCTTTTAGATTCTAGATGAAATTTTCAAGTAATTTTTTCAGTGATAAGTTAGATTTTTATTTGGATTTCTATAGAAAACATATGATTCAGTGTAACACTATTATATACTGTTCGAAATTATTTAGAAAATCATACGGATAATTCAATGGAAGTAGAGTTAAATCCGACTGAATTCAAATATAAAAAATTTAACTTTCTACAAGCGGTTCAAAGAATCCGGACCGATGTCAGATTGATGGATTACTGGGTCTACACTCTGCAGGCATCAAAGATACCCCAATAACACAAGTGCAGCAAAATAACAGCAATATGCCAGCAATATGCCAGCAAACAGCAAAAACGGACGCAGTTTTGCATCAAATTTATGTAAAATTGCAACCTGTGTTATTGGGGTAAGCTCCCCTATCACTATTCTATATGCTTGAAATAGTGTATGTTGATGCAAAGAACTGTAAATAACTTATAAAATCTTGGTCAATCCAGTTACAAATAAACACGTTAAACCCTATCAAACTCGCCTTCTCAGCACTACCGTGCCACTTGATAAACCCTCAACAGGATGACGAGGAAAAGCGTGTATGAACTTGCGTATCGAGCCATTTTATCTGCCTTACAGGCCTGCACGAGAACTTCGCCCTCCTCACAAAATTAAAAAGTTATGTCCCCCGGTGGCAACTCGGTCTCCAGATAATAGGAGACTAAAGCCAAAAGAACATCATCTATTGGTTGACTTAGCAATATCCAGGAATATCCAATATTTTTATTAAGAATTAATTTTGTAGATGGATACTCCACCCAGACGGCAAAACTTTTCCAAATGAATTCTTTTTAAGCAGAAATTGCTTAAAAAGAATTCATTTGGAAAAGTTT
>JAWWEO010000001.1:33706080-33793356 GCA_035582975.1 Ormyrus labotus | reverse complement strand
GTGAGAGAGAGAGAGAGAGAGAGAGAGAGAGAGAGAGAGAGAGAGAGAGAGAGAGAGAGAGTTCAAAAGCCAGAAAGGAGGGCCACGCTCCACGCTCTCGGGTGCGAATCGCGACTTGCACTCGGGGCTTCCTCTCGGTTAAGCTTCTTGGCTCGTGGAAGCGCGGAGCAGTCGACGCCGCCGCTCGCGCCAATTTCTCGAGCGGCTAAAGTTAGCGCTCTCTCGTCGGCTGACGCGTCTTATATACCGAGGCTCGTAGAGCAGAGCGCTACTGCAAGTCTGACGGTTCTGTTTTCTTTTTTTTTCTTTTTTTTTTTGTGCCAACTCGACGAGGCCCGCAGGCGGAAATCGGCTTTATGACTCTCCCTCTTTCCCTCTTTCCCTCTCTCTCTCGCTCGCTGGCGATTTTGATGTTTGTCTTGCTTGCTGGCTACTGTTGTGAGATGGTTATGGTGGCTTCTCTCGCGGAGGATGGAAGTTGTTTTGGGCGGGGGCTAAGAATAATGGTGCTTCGCGAGCGATGATGAAGTAAACAATTAAGCTTTCGGTTTGAAAACTTAAATTAAAACTTAAATTTTTGCGATAATAAATTTAAATGCATCAGTTTTGTATCGGAACTGTTAATGCTGCATCTACATATCTTGAATGATAAGGCAATTTGCTAATCTAAATTAAAAATACCCGTGCCTTCCTGAAAATTCTCAGAAACTTCATTTTTCGCAAATCCAATTTAGCCGATTCCCGAGCCACACGAAAAACCACGAAGCCCATAAGCCGCTATTCTCCGAGACCTGCCCCGTATAAAAAAACTCCCGGCAAAGAATAAAGTCAAAATTTACGACGAGAGTAAGTATAGCGGAGGAGGAAATAAGGCGGCGGCGTCGAGGAAGTCAGTCGGCTTTGGCTGTGTAGTAGCTTGGGCCACTTGAACTTAATCTACCGGGGCAAAAATAATAAGGCGCTTCTCTCTCTCTCTCTCTCTCTCGGTTCGCGCCCGCGAGTATTAATAACTCGCACGACCTGGCTCCGATGCTACGCGCAGGAGACTATATACCGCCGCGAGCGAGAGAGAGCGACTCTGCGGCAGCCGTATAAAAAAGCGAGCGCTAACGAACCGCACTCGATGAGATTATGATGAGTGCACGGCGCGCGGGCATTGTTTTATTGGATCAATTTTCCCGTCTGTAAGAGCTCTTTATTGGAGCTGCGACGGACAGGGTGGAGATGCGCTGAGTAGCTGTTGATGTATACAGTAATTCGCGTTTATCTAGTAATAATAAAAAAGGACTGTTTAAATTGGAAGTTAATATTAGTACAGTAGCAGATTATTCATGTTTTTTTTTATAAAGGTTAGTAGTGTCGTCTACTTAATAGTTAACTTTAAATTCTTTAATTTCTAAATCATAATTTATTACAGTATACAATACTTACTTTATATTATAAATATTTCTTTTGTGAAAATTATTTATTCAGTTTTAATCGAAATAACAAATCAGTTGTTTGAGATTTATTGTGTTTTATTTAATTTTTATTGTTTAATTTTTGTTAGTGTTTTTTGACAGATTCATCAATTGGCTAATTACAATTATCTTAGTAACAAAATTTATACATATAAAATTTTCTTGTATATTATATATTATTTGCCAAAATAGACTTTCACTCTATTATCAATAAAAATTTTAAATTTAACAAGATACCTTTATATACTCATAACAATAAATCGATATATTTCAAGTTACATTTGATTTCGCTCAATCGTATCACATATAGATTATTCTTTTTTATTCTAACATTTTTCAACAATAAACAATGTATAATATAACAAAAAAAGTGTATCAGTCAACGGAAAACTTATAATAATGGGAGAAACAAAAAATAATAAGAAAATCCGTATAAATAGCTGTAACGTACTTGCAGTATTACTATGCAATATTATTTACAACACCGAGAAGACCGAGTAAAGTCCCTCTTATGTAAGAACGCCCTTAAGTGTCCGATCGATGATCAAAATTCTGTTCGCTCAACTTCTCCTGCGTTCCCTTTATCCCTCCAAGCTTCGCTACTCGCTTTTCCTAAGAGAAACTATTCACAAAATTGTCGTTTCACAACGTTGTAAATGCATTTTTTTTTTCGCTCCTCCATGACAGAAGAAGACTCTCCCAAACAGAATCTCTTCCCCCCGGGCGATCGAACACTCGAGGACGCTCGCTTAAAAACTACGACAGACAATCATCGTCCTCCTTTCGTTCCGAAAAGGAAGAGAGAAGCGCGGACAAGTTTCGTCTAATCGAAGACAATTGAGCCGGGAGTTGACGAGCGGCCGAGCTAACGACTCCGTATTAAGAGACTCGGTATATATCGTCGGCTGATCCGCTCTAATAGAGGTTCGCGACCGACGAAACTAATGCGATTGATAGGTGAACGCTGTTCGGCGAATCCCAGCGCAAAAAGCGACGAAGGTATAATTGGAGACGAGTCGAGCTGCGCTCGCTGTAAAAATCGTAAAAACTCGTCTCTAGAAACCTACGTTTGGGACCGGCTTCATTAACCTATATGATCGAAAGCAAGGTGTGCGCCTCTCGCGCGTCCCGGTTCAAAAAATCCAGAATCCGACTTCCAGCCGGAAACACACCGCCGGAAGCCCGCGAAATTCAAGCGGATTCTTTGGACCAGGAGCGCGGAAAGAAAAGGCCAGACTCGGGCAGCCGTCGAGAGCGACCACGTGGCGAGAACGTCGACTTGTGCTCCTCCTCGGGAGCCTCGCTCAGTCGGTGGCGTTCGGGTTGGTGTACGAGAATCCCCGGAACACCTCCTGGTCCATGGAGCTGAGAATTTGCTCGGGCACGGGCGTGAGTCGCGGGCGCTCCGTCGTGAACGCCGTGTCGAAGTACCGAGTGTCGAGGGTGTGCTCCACCGCGGGCTTGAACGGCGGCTCCAGGGTCCTTCTCTCCAGTTTGTCCCAGGCGATTGTCTGCGAGCGGAAGAAACGGGAGTTAGAGTATATTCGGCTGGAATAGCTGGGTAATTTGGGTGGTTGCTGGTTTAGAAGAAAATTAAGCGTTTTTCGTGTGCGGAATATTTGCGGCCGCTGCTGTTGTGCAATTTTAATGATTCAGTGAGGTAAAATTACTTTGCATGTATACGTATAAAGTTAATTATAGCGATGCGTATTCGCAAATACAGGAGGATGTTAAAAAATTTCCGATTTTTGCGAAAAGTAATATTTTTATTCTTTTTTTCCGAAATTGTATCAAAGCGCGATTGCATCAAAGCGAAGCGAGAGGTATAATTTTGTAATTATTCATGTAATCATGTAAATAAGTAAATATAAGTAAATACTTCTATTTCTGGGCCATGTAAAGCGCGATTGCATCAAAGCGAAGCGAGAGGTATAATTTTGTAATTATTCATGTAATCATATAAATAAGTAAATATAAGTAAATAAGTCTATTTCTGGGCCATGTATTTGGCTGAAATAAATAAATACACTACAAATACTCTTTTTTTCATTTTTAAAAAAGGAATTGGATTATTTTAATTAAGTTAATTATTTTCTAAATTATCCTCTCATTCTCCGTAAGCCGCTGAATTAATAAAAGTCACCGATCCTCTAAAACTGAAACAATCAGCCGAATCAATCGAACGTTCCAAGAACCGAGATAATTACACAAAAGAATGGATGGCAGGCAATTTCGTGTCCGGGAATTCTCTTTCCGGCGTCCTTCTCGAGCAGGCAGACTAAAATGTCGGTGGAGCTTTGGCTCAGATATCGCGGAATGAAGGGCCTCTCATTACAAATACTCCAGAAGAGCTCGTCCTCGTCGCAGCCGGAGAACGGCGACTGTCCCGTCAGCATTTCGTACAGCAGGACGCCGTAGGACCACCAATCGACTGCTTGGTTGTACTTTAGCCCCTTAATGATCTGGAGAGTAAAGAATAACGAATTAACTAACTTTCTTTTCATTTATTTAAAAAAAAAAATTCAAGCGATGTAACGCCGATTTGAAAGTATTATGCGCCTTTGCGGCTTTTTGCAAAACTTACTTCCGGAGCCATATAATCAGGCGTGCCGCAGAACGTGTCGGCGGTCCTGTCCAAAAAGATCTGCAGCTTGCACATGCCAAAGTCCGCGATCCTAATGTGTCCCTCAAAGTCCAGCAGTACATTATCCAGCTTGAGGTCTCTGTAAACGATGCCCTTCTTGTGGAGGAAAATCAGTCCGGACCAGATCTCCGCCGCGTAAAACTTGGCCCTCTGCTCGGAGAAACGGCCGCTCTTCTGGATGTGGAACATGAGATCGCCGCCGTTCAGGTACTCCATCACGAAGAAGAGGTGCGAGTCCGTCTGGAAGGTGCAGAACAGGTGGCAGAGGTAGGGGTGCCGGGTGGCGAGGGTGAGGACCTTGCGCTCGATCAGGGTGCACTCGACGTCGTCGTCCTCCAGGACCACGTCCTTCTTCAGGCACTTTACCGCGTAGACGCATTCGGTGCCGCGGAGCTCGGCCAGCAGGACTTTGCCGAAGCTGCCTTTGCCCAGTACCTGAAAAATTTAATTCGTTGTAGAAAATATGCTTGGTTTCGAACCGTTGTTTTTTACGATTTCTTACGAAAGTTGTTTTTTTATTTTTCGTTTCAAAAATAAAATTTCTTACGATTATGAATTAACAAAAAGCTGACTTGTTAAAATATAGAATGACAGAGGCCATTAGTAAATATACGAGTCCGAGCGCATTTACGACAAACCGAAATGGCTATGAGGTGGGGGTATTCCGAATGTTTTGAAGCGTCAACTTATTTCACAAATTATCATTTTCCGCGAAGCGCCGATGCTAAAGATGTTTTAAGGAAAGGCCTCCGTTCTATAATAGTGGGTGTAAAATGACAAGCCGAGATAAATGACGCGGAGCATATATATGCATTACAGCGTCCATTGCACCTTCAAAATTATTTTTACTTCCCAATTTCAGTACGATATGTACTTTTATCGCGCTGCTCCCAATTTCGAGTACGAATCATTAGCTTTGACTAATTCGATAGTAATAAAAGCGAAATGTCAACGCTGCCTAGTTATATGAAAATAAATTTTGCATGTTATTAATCGAAGTGCAGCTTGTTATTTATAAATTTGACTTCATATTTTAGAATAGGTACAGATACAGGTACAAAATTGTAAATATTTAGCAGCTACATAACTCGAATTTTTTGCAATGTATAGAGAAGAAAAGTGTAATTAAGCATCACTTAATAAAACTGTTCCTTTGTAAAATACAAATTTAATCTTTTTCTTTCTAGTGTATACTTTTCTGAAAATTACAGTAAATTACTGTGCATTTATACTTGTGCAATAGATAGCAGAATTATTTTTTTTTCCTACCCAAGAAAAATAATCAATCAGCGTACCTTAAGGAA
The DNA here is from genome assembly GCA_035582975.1 of Ormyrus labotus. Classification (NCBI taxonomy): domain Eukaryota; kingdom Metazoa; phylum Arthropoda; class Insecta; order Hymenoptera; family Ormyridae; genus Ormyrus; species Ormyrus labotus. The sequence goes on along the minus strand of JAWWEO010000001.1, from coordinate 33,787,948 downwards.
ATTGAAATCTGTGACTTCGTACTTCTTGAATCTCGGAAGATTTGTGGCCGGCGGCGTTATGCGACCGCTGTGATGGTAATGATCTCCGTCCGCATTACGTTGGTTTTCGGACGATTGCGACGGTGCTGTTCAACACATTAATTTAGATAAGTTTTCGTTCGAAATTCAAAGTCAAAGAAATAAATAAAAGAACAAAAATAAAGCGTGTAACAATTAGTCTGAAAAGTAAGATATACTGTTGTTGGACGTGGTTTTTGAATGTTCATTGTAAAATCACCCGCAAATCACTTTTAATGCGAGAGAAGCAATCAAATCATTGTAAACAACGAAATTGATGATTTGCACATAAATTTCATTCTTTGCTTTATTATAATAATCCATATCTACAATCGTATGAACCATTCAATCAATTAATCCAACAACACTTCTCACGTACGTAAAAAAAACAATAAAACAAGCGATAAAATTAAAAAAAAAAACAGCACATATTACACAAAGAAGCAGCAACAGAGTAAACTTACTGCACAGTCGGTGGATGCAAATCCAGTTAATGAGCAGCGCGACTCTCTACAGGCAACAAGAGAGAACAATGCATTGGGCAAGCCAGTTAGAAATGCGCGGTTTGCGTGGCGCGAGAGCTCGCGAGAGCGGCTGCGATGCATCAAATACCGACGTGGAACATTGCCGATTCTAAAAATATTGATGCAAGTTCAGCGCGAGTCTATCGCGCGCAGCGAGTGTGCCTTGCTTCGCTAACGCTCCTCCGCCTCTCTCTGTCTTTCTCCCTTTCTTTTGTGCTGTTTAGATGCGGGCTCCGATTCGACGCTTTTGAAGGTGAAGCCCGCGTTTTCGCGAGGTGTGCTTTTTAGCCTGAATTCGCGTTTGGTCGTAGGTGGAATTCTTTCTCCAAAAAATGACAATAGCGTCAAGACTGTGATTATACCGTAACTGACCAAATCTGTTCGTCGTAAATTGCTAATACGTATTTGCATTTCTAACACTTCTATTTTCGCGTTCAATAAAATTAAGACAAAAAATGATTCTGCCAAAAAAGTTTCCGATCGATTTACGAATGAATAACGAAGTTTGGTATCTCAAATGAATAAAGCCATAAAAAGGTGAAAGATTCTCTCCCCGGCAACCAAGCCGAGAGGAAGCTAATGAAGCCTGCTAAGCAGCTCTATTTCGAAACTCGCAGTCAACGGACTCGTTCGCGGCGACAATTACGCCGCCTCGCTCGACCCTTAATCTCTCTCTCTCTCTCTCTGTCTCTCTGTGCGCACTGCCGTCTGCACGAATTTCTCGCGAATTCACCTACTCGGCTCGTAAGTAATCCGGCGGCGAGCTCCTCCTGCCTTAGCTCGCATTTTTGGCCGGCTGCTCCGACATTCTTCGAAAATAGACTTGGCCGTCCAATGACATCGCCTCTCTCCACGTGTGCGCGCGCCTTCGTCCGGCAAAACGATAGGCAGTCCTCGATTTAAAAAAGAAAACGGTGTAAGGAGATCGCGATCGAAGGAAGAGAGAAGGAGAGAGAAAGAGAGAGAGAGAGAGCGACCGGCCGTCTCTTGGAGCTGATGCGATTGCGCCAACAGGTTGCACTCCCCCAGACGCGACGAGAGAGACTCTTTCTTCGCGGCGGGATTCTCTATCTTTTCTAGGCGCGCGCAACCAACCAAGGTCGCGGCTCGCTTGTGTTTTGAGTCGAGCTCAGTGTTACGTTTCGTCGTTATCTAATTATCGGGCTGTTTATTTTGGCAGCGCGCGTCCGTTTTATTGAAAAATTTTAGGCGGGGAGGGTATGAAGAAGGTTGAAAAGCTTTCGGGAGATTATACGCTAATTTGCGACGAATGCAAAGAAATCCACGGGAATATAGTATTTTTAGACTTTCTTGCGCGAACGAATAAACAATAATTAAAAATGTAGTAATAAAGTGTAAAGCAAGCTGAAATATGGATTTTGGCAGTTTATAAATTACTTCGAACGCAAGTCTATATTTATATTCTATCAAAACTTTCTTACCACACAGTAGCGTCTGTGATTTACTACGTATCTCAAGTTCATTATGAAACAAAAAGAAAATTTTAAAATAGACGGAAAAAGCGGCCGTTTTAAAAACTAGTGACGTAAGCATCACTGTCGCCTTTTTTTCCTGTACTTTCGACGACGAAATTAAACTGTGAAAACCAAAACGTCATCCCCGATTTCTTGTAGTGCGAATTCGCGAGAAAAATATAAAGATCTCAAGTTTAAAATTATGAATAGACGGTGATTTTTCGCGTTAAATTCTCTGTAATTTACTGTTAAACGCACATTTTACTTGTTTACATCGACTTTCCCCCCGCGAAGAACGATTTCTTCCTCGCCACGTAAAAATCACCAAATCAGCAGCACACAGCGAAGCATTTAAAAAAAAAATCAGGAACAGAACCTCCCCCTTTCGATTCTCCTGCGCAAGCTCGAAAGCTCGCGGTGCTTTTCGCGCGATAATCCGCTAGCGAAGCTACTAGGCGTTACATAGGAGCGCGCACACACACCTCTCGAAATAGCTCGAGAGAGAGGAACAACAAAGCGTCTCGTTCTCCCGTACTTGCCGCCTGCTGTGGCTCGTCGTAGTAGCAGCCGTAGGGGCGCAGCCGCCGGCGCACGAACGACTTGCGGCCGGTGCGCGTGTACGCGTACGACGGACCTGAATGTCAATAACGTGAGAAAGGAGCCGGGAACGGAGCTCAAGGGGGGACTGGCTGTTATTCGGGTGGCCGGCTTTTTTTTTTTTGAATTGTGATCCTTTTGGTTGAGAGTGGCTGACCTTTGCTAATCACGCTGTATGATTCGTACGAGTGTAGCATGATTCGTTACACGTTTGTAATTGCACGCATGAGTACAAATGTGTCATGATTTTATTTAATTTCAGTTACGCTCAGTTTAACATTGAAAATATATAATTTTAGAATTTTCGATATCGCAAAAATATGAAGAACTCTTAATCTACTGATTGTCAAAATAATTTGTTGTGACTCTTAAATTATTATTGTTTTTAAAGATATTATAAATTGGATATGAAAACTATAGATGTTGATTTAATTTTAACAATTTTCAAAGTCTGAAAGTAAAAATCGCTCAAGAGTAAACCTTTCATCTATGCAAAAACGTAATTACTTAAGTACAAGATAATTTTAGTTCTTTTAACCGGGTTACTGTGAAAAATTACACATATATTTCAAAAATTCTCAAACGCAAACCCATCATGTTCAAATATAAATCATTATATATATTTCAATAACGACGTTGATATCTCGTGCGTAAATCAATATTTGACCCTGAAAACGATATTTAAAACAAATTGACAAATTTGTTCATTCACCTTTCGCGCGACTATCGCGAAAATAGACCGTCACGTTCGACGTTTACTGCCTTCCTAAACACCGCAGAGCGCAAAAGCCCAGAAATAGCCTCGTAAAAACCCCGTCACGACCGAGCATCCAATCGCGCGAAAAAAAAAAAACTCCTACCACCGATCGTCCCGCATCACATAAACCCGCAATTACGAAATTGCCCGCAAAATCAAAACGCGTTAATCGATGTCGAGCTTCGAAATCGACCCATTCCAAAATAGCTCCCCGCGCGCCTATAAATATTTACCGATGCGCTCGAATACCATGGATCCGCAAGCTCTCGGGGAGCTGCCGTCATTGTCATTAATCCTCGCGAAACGGCGAATCGCACGACCGCCCCGGCTAATTACGCGGGTTTCGCGCGCGAAAATAAGCAGGATTATATCCTGCTCGTAAAAACAATCGGGCTAAAAATAGGGTAATTGCGTTATATCGCTCGGAAGCTTTTTTACACCTAAACAAAGAGTGCATTCAGCGGTGTTTTCACGCTGCTCCAACGTCATGCTTAATTAAAGTGAATGATGCGGTGATTTTTAGATTTTATTTTTAAGAATTAGTTCAGTAGTTCTTTTTCTGATTTTGGGTCTTATAACGCGTCTCGCTATATCGAACCTTTTCCACTTATACCGACAGCTTCATCCTCTTGTCGTACATTTGATGAAGCTGACGTTTTAAGGTTACAGGAAGCAAATTTTTGGCTGGCAGTCATTTTTGTTTACGAATTTTGGAAATTGACAAGTTTCCTTAAATACTGCTTTCATTTCAATTTTTACCGATATCCTATTAAACGCATCTGCTTCTAATTAATTCTCGCAAGTTCTCTAGAAAGTATCACCGGTAATAATCATCGATCTGCTAATTGGCCAATCAATTTCTCTTTGGCTCCCAGTCGAACAGCGTTTTGCAGTCGAATTAATTAACGGCCAAAATCCGATTTTAACCGTCCTCCGAGAGATATCACTTTCGAGAAACCCGCTCTACGGCTAAGCCTGAATCTTCAGCCCGAACGAGTTTAATCTAATCCCATGACACTTTAACACGCGAGTAACATCTCTTATCACTTTATCAGCCTCCATCCTACCCCAGTAACCACCTCGTAGCCAGGCCCAAAAGCCAACCAGTCCCCCGAAATCCTCCGCCGGCCTCCCCCTTAAAATCCCCCTCCGTCCATCCCTCGTGAAAAAAAAAGCCAGTTATATACCTGCAGCGCCGCCGGCCGTGTCGAGCGCCATGCCGCCGATGTCCTCGCGCTCGGAGCGTCGCGGAAGCACTGCCGCCCGCGCGCGCGCCGCGGCTTTTCGATTTTCGAAGCGAAACGCGCACCATTGGCTCGGGCCGTGCCAATTGTGAGCACAGCAGCGCCAGTCGAGCGTTCGTTCGTTCGTTCGCGCGCATCCCGCGGGTTTACTCGTTCGCGGCGACTGGCTGACACGAGAGGTGCTGATCGAAGGCTCGAGCGATTTTGCGTGTTTGGGGAGAGATTTCGGGGTTTTAGCGGCGTTTCGGATCGTTTGGATTGCTCGTTTTTTGATTAATCAAGCATTCGGCGTGAGTTTAGTTCGTATATGCCAATAATGTTACGCCGAAAGGTAACAAATTACTTTTATTGCTGCAATTTTTCTATTTTAATACGAAGCCTTTGTCGACGCTTTATGCGACAAAGCGATTGTTTTTCTCGAGATTAATACAAGTAATTTTTTTCGGATCTAAAATACATAAACAACTATAAATTATCCGGTTGTATGAAATCTGGTGAAAAGCGAAAAATTGATCTTCAGCACTACTGATTTATTAGCGAGGAGAAAATCCGTTAAATACATGTAAGAACGCGGCAGAGGCAGGCGAGCCAAGTAGGAAGAGGATTATTGAAATAATTATTAAACGGGGATTTTACTTTTTTAGATTTCAAAGTAAATTTATATATTTGACGGACAATGTTCTTGTTGAAGCTGATTTGGAAAGGTGTTTTAGATGAGTTATTTGTGTAAGCAGTTGATAAAATTGAATTTAAACTTTCTAATCTCTCAGTGAACTATTAAATTTAATTGAATTGAATTAACGCTTCAGATTTTCCGCGAGATTCACATCGTCTTTCTGCACTCGGAAGTTTCTACTTGAAAATAGATTATCGCATTTACTGCCGTTACTATCATTGTTTTGCGTTAGCTTATTGGCTGTCAAAATTGACACTCCACGTGTAAAGTGTAAGGCAGAGGTCGAGTATTCTAAATGCGAAAGACCATTTGGCTGGTTTTTACGTTTTGTCAAACGAAGCCGTGACACAATAATAAAATTAAAATCTCAGATATCACGAACTGCCAAACAGATGTTACTCAAAATGTCTAAAGTTACAAACAACCCAAAGTAAGCATCTCTCCCAGTTTCCTTCATCGATCCCAACAATGGTCTAAAGAAACGCAGCCAACGACGTGACGGAGCCCCAATAACCCAAAGTCCACCACCGTCCACCGTTCCGCGCTTCCGCGTCTCGTTGCGCAAGAGCCGCGAGAGACAAAGCGAGAGAGAAAGCTCATCTCGCCTTGGACGCGCGGCGCGAGAGCGTACATGTATCCCCCCCGATATCTCCGTGACATTCGCACGCACGCGAGTCTCGTGCGTGGCGGCGATCGATGACGCGCGCCCGTAATGAGCGGAGCGCGGCCCGACGGAAATAGAACCCGCCCGATGCGAGGAGCGTTGAGCCAAGCCGAGATGGTATTATGTGCGAGGCGGAGGACTGATTTTTTTTTTGTGGACGCCGACGGGGAGGGTGAAAGTATTGGGAGTTTGTGGTATTTGTGCGTATCGTCGTTTGGGGATGATTATTATAAAAGTACGGCGCTTTCGCGGAAGCCACAATGTCATCGAAACACGGAAAACTGAAGGAAAAAGCTGCGACGGAAAGACTTACCTTTCTTCAGAGCCTGCAGAGCCTCGGCGACCAGTTTTTGGTTGAGGCCGCAGAGATTTCCGGTTAGTTTTTCACACTTTTTGTGGCAGACCATATCGCAATCTAATGTTCATTCAAAATTTTGTAAATATAGCAATGAGATCATCCTGTAAATTGACATTCCAATTCAGGAGCTTGGCTTTCGAACTAAATTCTAAGCTTATTGAACGTCAAAAATAGTGTTGTAAAAATGAGAAAACAATGAGTAATGCGACAACGATCAAAGTAAATATCAACAACATCCCAATCGCGAAAGTTGATTGACACGTTGCTGCGCGAAAGTAGAGCGTCTATTACCAGCGGTAATACGCGCTTAACTATACAAAGATGACAACGACAGAGGCGCCGAAAGATGACTAATTATTTAATCGCGCGCGTGTCCGTGTGCCTCTTTAATCCTCGTCTTTGCATTGCTGCACGTAGGCCGATTACGATTCGGATATGCGTTGCGTGTTTCGGTCTTGTTTTCCAATTGCCAATTGGGCTTTCCCCCTCGGCTGTTAGAGTGGTGAAACTATTCTATTATTGATTGCCTAATCTTTTGAGCCTATACGATTCCGACGCGGGTTTTTATAGAAAAATGTCGAAATAGAAGGAGGGAAGAAGCGAGAGTCGTTGGAATAATATAATTATATTTGTAGGATTTTTTTGGGGGGGAAATGCTTAGAAGTCTATTTTAATAACGAAGATTTATCAATTTTCAATCCGAATAAAAATCGGACAAAAATCTCTGCGTCGAAAGCGAGCGCTTCCGTGACGATCGATTATTTTCGGGATAAGGGATCAAAGTACATTAAATCGATTAATGGACCGAGTTAATTATAGCCACTGGGTATAATCGTCGAAAGGAGAGAGAATCGGTTAATTAGATGTACTACGGCGTGCTAAATTAGATCGGTTCGACAAGATTTATAATTGGGCTTGCGCGCGACAAGCTATATTTGGTTTTAAGCGCGCTGCATTAAATGAACGCCGCTCATTCTCGATTATTAATAAACGAGCGCGCGGTTAATTAAACGGAGATTTTAGTTATTGCGTTTGCGGGGCATAATGCTTATATAGTATATCGAAACTATTAGCGAATTAAATTCGCGTCGAAAGATCTACGCGGCGAATGATTCATTAAAGCGAAATTTCTTAACGCTCAGTAAGGGGTACTTGCATTTAGTCCGATTGTAAATGCAACATGTATCTGCCACAATTTCTTCAGCAACGTTATAAATTATTAGAAAGTATGTGCGTCCGTAAGTCTTATTAAAGATTAACAGCAGTAATAAATGATTTGCGTTGATTAAAATTAACGTGGATACTGAGAAAGTAATCAACTGAAATTCATTGGAATTATATTTATGCACTTTGCGATTGAAATCTAAAAATAGAAAAACGGAACGTATATAAATGTAGCTACATCTTTCGACTCGCGATAAAAAACGTTGATTCACTATAAAGTGACTTTATGGCGCAATAATCGCAATGTACCATTGTGCAGAAATATATTTTCAACCCAAATAACAAACGAATTTCCAATCCTCAATGAACCAGCGGTCAGCGCATACTTTCTTTTCCAACGTTCAAACAAAGACACACTTCAATCAACAATGAACAATCAGCAGTCGCAGTAAAAAATAAAAGCACCCGTACTGGACAGTCTCGGCGATCCGTCGAACCCTGAATCATTACTTCTAGTCGAGGCCAGTCTCTTCTGTTCCGCGTCCTCCTCGCAGTTGCTGCCCTCCTCCGTGCTCGTGGTCGCGGTGCTCCTGGTGCTCCCGGTACTGTCGCTGCTCAGCGAGGGCGTCCTCGTGGGCGGCTTTTTCCTCTTGACCTTCGCCCTTCGCACTTTGCGCAGATCCCTCGGCGTGGCGGTCAAAAGGATCTGGGGCGTCGTGTAGAACAGCTTCTTGAGGTCGTCCGGCCGCTGGTTCGGCGTGTTCCTCGGCGATCCCGTGGCGGACATTGGCGTTTTTAGTAGGGACGTCTGAGGGGAGGCGGCGACCTTCTTTGCAGGTGCCTTCTTCGTGCTGGTCTTGGTGCTCTCGCCCTTCTCGGACTTCTTTTTCGTGGCCGTGGAGGACTTCTTTCGCTTGACGACCTTCTTCTTGGTCGTCGAGGACGGGGCCGACACCTGCGGACTGACTTCCTTGGAAGCTACGGGGGTCGCCTCGTTGTCCGCGTCGTTGAGGTTGGAGAGATTGTCGCGGTTCGACCACTTGGAGATCTTCTTCACGGTTCCGGAGAGCTCCTCTTCCGGTTTCTGGTCCTGGTCTGGCTTGTCGGTGTGAGGACCGATTCCGTTGTAGACGACGGTGGAGCTTCGCTCCTCTGTGAGGTTGAGCGGCGGTACCTCGCTCAAATTCTCCGCCAGAGGAGTCGCCGGTTCGTCAACAAGTGGCGTGTGCAGGTCCTCCGGTTCCGGTATCAGAGGGGTCTTCGCCTCCTCCTGCTCCGTCGGCAACGGCGTCCTCGGTTCCTCCTGTTCAGTCGACAGAGGAGTCTTGAGCTCCTCCCGTTCTGTCGTCGGTGGTTTTATCCCCGACAAGTCGAGCTTGAGCTTCTCCGGGCGCTGCTGCTGCTGCTGCTGCTGCTGACTGGCCTCCTCGTCGATGGGCGACTGAACTTTGCTCGGCGTTCCGGAAACTCTCTCGCTCTCCTGAGCTTTGATCTCGCTCCAGAAGTCTATTTCGGTGGCTGCCGCTGCAGCAGCGGCCGTCTCCGCGGACTTTTTCTTCGTCGGCAGACCTACTTTCTTCTCTGGCGGCTGCGACTCGGCGCCCTCGTCTTCTTTTTTCGTGCTCGGCGTGAACGGCGTGACTTCGATGATGCGCTCGGGTATCGCGCTGGTCAGAATTTTGTTCGGCGATTCCGCTTCCTCGAGAATCTTCTTCTCGATTTTCATAACGGCCTCGGCGTCGACGCGATTCTTCCTCTCCTCTCGCTCCTTCCTCGGCTTGATCGAGGCGTCCTCCGCTTTTTTCGCGAATAAAGATTTATTGTTCGGTTCGTTCGTTTTCGGCTTGCTCGTGAACAGTGCCCTCTTTTCCGTCGGCGAGGCGGATTTCGGCTCCTCGGGAATTTTGGGCAAATGGTGGTGGTCGATTTTGGGCAGGTCGTTTTTCACTCTCGCTACGTCATGATTTATCAGCTTTCTCTCTACGGGGCTCGAGAGATATTCTTCTTTATAGTCTTCTCGGGATTTGCGCTCCTTCTTTTCTCTCTCGCTCGAGACTTTTGGCAGAGGCTGAACTTTTTTCTGCGTATCGGCTGGCTTTAATTTTTCTTCGGCTTTCACCTCTTTTTCGAGGGGACTTTTTGGCGCTTTCTCCTTAACATCCGCAATTTTATTAGCGGGTTTATCTTTGATTACAATTTCCACGCTTTTAACTCTTTTGTCCGCAACTTCCTCCACCGTTGCAGATTTATCTTGTAAATCACAAACTTTATTTGCAGCTGCTTTGTCTAAATCTACTTTGGGAGAAACTTCGCGCTTGACGGGCTTATCGCTAACCTTACTAGTAGTAACTTTATCTACTTCTACCTTCGGAGAAACTTCACGCTTGAATGCCTTGTCATTCACTATATTTGCAGTCACTTTGTCTACGTCTACCTTCGGAGTAACTTCACGCTTCAATGCTTCATCAGCCGCGACAGATTCACTTTTGTCCGCTACTTTGTCAGACTTGACTTCGGTTGCAATCTCGACGCACTCGATCGACTTTTGATCCGCGATTGCGTCAGCCTTACCCTCGGCCCTGATCTCCTCCTGCTCCTCGGGAGTCTCATCCCACCAGGACACAAACTCCTCCTTGCCGCCGATCACACTTTTTCTGCCTTTGTCCTCTAGCAGTGCTTCGAAGCCCTTCTCGGCTTCATCACTGATCGCCGCGGCATCTGTCACCTCGCTAATAATCGTGTCATCTTCTGTCGTCCGGCGATCCCCACCCGCCTCGCCCGATTTGGCAGGCCTTGGCGCGATCGAGCTTTCCTTCCTCGATCCGTCGATAATAATCGATGAGCCGTCATCGGCGCCAAGTTGCTTCTGGCTCGGCTTCAGCGCCAGATAGACGCTGTTCCGCGAGGTGTCGAGCACGTAGGGCTTGCGGACCGGCAGGACGACCTGCGTCTCGATCGTCGCGGGGACGGGCCGCCGAGGCGCGGGCAGCCGAATGCTCTCCCGGAATTGCTCGATGCTCCTGAAGGCCTCGGCGGGGGAGTTGCCCGACTTCACGTAGAGGGTGGACATGTCGCCGACGCTGTTGCAGGCCTCGATCTTGAATCTGGGAGAAGATTCGGCTGGTTCCGCTTGCCACTGCGGCGCGGAGGTGGTTCGTTTCAGTCGAGCGTGGCTTTCGGTTTTGGGGGATTTTTCTTTGAGATCGCGTTTTTGCTCTTTAGTCTTTGGTTTCTCCTCTGTTTTAGGGGCTTTGTCTTTGACCGGTTTCTTGTCTTTCTTTGTCACTTCGAGATTTTTCTCGTCCTTTTCTTCTGCTTTCTTTGTGTCTTCAACTTTATCCTTTTCTAGTTTGTCTGCTTTTTTTGATTCCACAATCCTTTCTGTGACTTTATCTTCCTCTTTAGATTCTGTAATCTTTTCGTGTACTTTATCTTCTTTTGGTTTTATTTTATCTTTCTTTTTTAATTCTACAATCTTCTCTTCTACTTTATCTTCTTCTTTCGGTTTCACAATTTTTTCCTCCTCTTTATCCTTCTTAAATTCTACAATTTTTTCTTCTTCTTTATCTTCCTTTTTTAATTCTACAATCTTCTCTTCCACTTTATCTTCTTTTGTTTTCGTAACCTTCTCCTCTTCTTTATCCTCCTTTTTAAACTCTACAATTTTTTCTTCCTCCTTATCTTTCTTTTTTAATTCTACAATTTTATCAACCACTTTATCTTCTTCTTTTGTTTTCGTAACCTTCTCCTCCTCTTTATCTTTCTTTTTAGAATCTAAAATTTTTTCTTCCTCTTTATCTTTCTTTTTTAATTCTACAGTTTTATCAACCACTTTATCTTCATCTTTTGATTTCGTAACCTTCTCCTCCTTTTTATCCTTTTTAGATTCTAGAATTTTTTCGTCCTCTTGATCTTTCTTTTTTAATTCTACAATTTTATCCACCACTTTACTTTTTTCTTTCGGTTTTACAACCTTTTCCTCTGCTTTATCTTTCTTTTTGGATTCTACAATTTTTTCTTCCTCTTTATCTTTCTTTTTCAATTCTACAATTTTATCAATCACTTTATCTTCTTCTTTTATTTTCGTAACCTTCTCCTCCTCTTTATCCTTTTTAGATTCTAGAATTTTTTCGTCCTCTTTATCTTTCTTTTTTAATCCTACAATTTTATCAATCACTTTACTTTCTTCTTTCGGTTTTGCAACCTTTTCCTCTGCTTTATCTTTCTTTTTAGATTCTACAATTGTTTCTTCCTTTTTATCTTTCTTTTTTAATTCTACAATTTTATCAACCACTTTACTTTCTTCTTTCGGTTTTGCAACCTTTTCCTCTGCTTTATCTTTCTTTTTGGATTCCACAATTTTTTGATCCACTTTATTTTCCTTTTTAGATTCCACAATTTTTTGCTCCACTTTATCCTCCCTCTTTGATTCTAAAATCTTTCTGTCTAACTCCTTTTCTAACACTTTAGCATCACTCTTAATTTTCAAATCCGTCTTTTTCACATCACTCTTCAAGTCCACTATTTTATCCTCGATCTTCACCTCACTTTTGTCTGTCCTTAAATCATTTCCCTTGACTTCCGTTTCTTCCTGAACCGGTACAATCTGCCTAACATCGTCACATTTCTCCCTGTCATCCCACTCGAACTCTTCCTCCTCGATAACACTTTCCGGAATATGAATCTCCTCGTCCTCGTCCTCCTCGTCCTCCTCTTCGCTCTTAGACGGCAGAGGTCTCTCCAAGCTCTTTCTCCTCTTCTTTTTCTTCGCGACGTGCCTCTTGTCGTTCTTCCTATCCTCCGCCTCCATCTCGTCGTCTTCAGTCTGGGAAAGCTCGGACGTCTCGGCGGGAAGCCTCATAGCCTGCCTCTTAGCGAAGGTCCCTCTCCTGACTTCAATCTCTATCTCGGCCTGCTCCTCGGCAACGAGCTCGTCCAAAGCCACCGCCTGCGCAGCCTGCAGAGCAGCTTCCCTCTCGATCTGCTCGGGGTCCAGGGGAATGACGTCGGCCGACGACCTCCTGCGGGTCATCCTCCTGGTGACCCTCCTCCTTATGGCGGCCAAAATGTCGTTCTCCCTCTCCTTCAAGGAGGGCTCCTCGTCCCTCGCGAGGCTCGCCTGGTGGTAGAGCTTCATCTTGCGCTCGGCCTCCTCGCTCTGCTTGTCCTTGATCAGGAACTTCTCGACGAGCAGCTCGCCGACCGTCTTCTCGTGCCTCTCGTTGTACTCCCTCAGGGCGGGATTGTCCTTGAGCGCCTGCGAGCGTATCTTGATGGTGGGCCGGTCGCGGCGCAGACGGTGACGCTGCTGCCGGTTGTCCTGGGCGAGGGTCCGCGGTGGCTTCGTGACATCGATGTCGGCCGTGTCGATGATCCGCCGCGGACGGGACAGGGTCGTGCTGCAGGTGGTCGCGGTCGCCGCCGGCGAGTAGCGTCGCAGAACGACGAACGGCGTCTCCGAGATCGTCGACAGATGCGGGGAGTATCGGGCTGCGATCGGGTTGTGATAGCTGTTGGAAAGAGTTCAGGTTTTCTTTTGTGATCATTTGCGCCTCTCGCTTGTATACGCTCATACATCCGCTCGGTTGATCGTTGTTACTAGTTGAACGCATTTTTTCGTAAAGTATATAGCAGTGGGAATCAACGAAAATTCTACTGAAATTTCAGCAGCGTACGAGTTAATACTGGATTATGAAAGTATAGTCTTGCGCTAAGTATTTAAGGCGGGTTATATAAACGTACCAAAAATAGTCTCTTATAATTAATCAGCTATTAAAGGACCAGGAAGAAACCGCGTAAATCCTAAATCTGACGTGTTGTAATATTTAATTTTTAGCCTCTAATACTCCCAATAAATCTAAATTATATATATTCAAAGTTTGTGTAACGAGCTTCAAAATTTAGCCCAATTTTTCTAATCTTTATGGATAAACATGCTCAAAAATAAATGCAGTCACCTCCGCGCGCAATAAAACGCAAAAAATTAACTAAAACAAACAAATAGGAAATATTTCATAAATCCAAGCTCCTTTGTTCAAAATAAACAACAAACAGTTCATCATAATTTTCTAAAATTGCACGACTACACGGCGGTCGGCCGCGGCGGGCAGATCGTTACAAAACTTTTGTAAAGAAGACGCTAAAACCGCTCTGCAAAACAATATTCGAGACTCGAGCGCGCATCGCAAGCGCTGAAAGAAAAGCGGGAATTTACGTAACCTAACGCGCCTCGCGTATTTTACGAAGACGTATTTATTCACAGTTATTGAACGAAATACAAATATCTTCAAGAATAAATGAAGCTTCGGCGAAGGCTTTTTAAAAATTGCTTTCAATCGCGCAGATAAAAATTCGAATGATCGTACCGAGTAATTTCTGAATGAGATTGTTATTTTCATTTGGTCTCGTTCGATAATACAGCTGCTTTATTTACGTTTTTACGATCCGCGTATATACGTCAGTGACGTACAATAAACACTGGGCGATCATTCGCCTCGTTTTTATTTCGGTCTTGGAGAAGAGAAAAAAGCCGTTCGGCCCGACGTCATTCTAAGTGACTGCGAAAAAACGAGCTCTAGAACCCGACCGTCTTTCGAGAATCTGATTTCCAAGTATCTTGCTCTCTTCTCGGAGATTTATACAGTTTCGCAAAATTAATCGCTCAATGAGAACGAAGCAATGAAATGCTCGCGGACCGATCAATCAATTTCAAAGTGACGGTCCGAGAGCGTTCATTGCGATCGAACGAAAAAGAAGTATAAACGTTTATTAAAATCAATAGAGCGTTCAATTCAGTTGCCAAATATTTGGTTTCCGATTCTTAAATTTCTCGGTATGAGGTGAAAACGCTTGCCAAGACGCATAAATCGCCGGTGGAAAAAAAAGCATTAATTTGAGCATAAAGACGACGGATTTTAGCTTCATGCACGAAATAAAGTCGTCAACGAATTGCAGTCGGTAAATCACTTTAAAGTCCCGACTTTTAATCTTCCACTCTCGATGCAGCACGCGCATTTTTTTTTTCCGCGCGAATAATTTGGACCGAAAAAAATTATCTATCACGTGGAAAAAGTCACTCGCAATAACGACATTGAATTATGCTTTTAAAAATAAAGTTTTAAAATAATGTCGCACTCTTAGGCGGAAGTGCCGTCGAACGTTTCGGCATCTCTCAAATTTAAACGAGTACTTGAAATGTCTGACATTGACATTTTGCTGAAGTGAGAACTTCATTTATAAATAATTGTCTCAACCGCAATGCTACACCGACCCGATCACCTCGCACCCGTTAAAACCCAAAATAAAGCCTCAACCCTCCTCTCCCAAGGCGGTCGAAACCGGCCAATTTTCCAGTCCGCCGCAGAAACCATCAGCGGCGACCGTATCATCAGCCGATTCTATTTCCATAATGCTCTTTCCCGAAAACCCCGAAACGATCGGCGACGATGTCAGGATAGTTCAGCGCCCTTCGATCGATCCTCTCGCCAGAGTAGAGAGAGAGAGAGCGAGAGAGTCGTTCAGGTGCCAGCTTGGCTAATTTTAAATAAGCGCGAGAGCTGCGCGGCGCGGCGCGCGGAAGCGCTTTTTGCCGCGGGAACACTTGTTGGGGCGTCGTGCATGCATGCAGGCGCGCTCGGGGAAAATTTCTCGGGGCACTATTTTAGAGCCGCGTCGCGCGGAAACATTCCGGGGGCGAAAGCACGCCGCGACTGCTTTACGAGGGTTGCGCTTTGGGAGCTCGTTTTTTGCCGAGTCACCGCCGCAGCGGCCAACTTCCAGGTTATTAGCTGGTATTTTTGGAAGGATTCAGAGGGACCCGGGCTCGATTCCGCGGTGAGAGGAGGATATGCTGGGGCGAGACTCTGTGCCGGAAGGAGAACTTTTTGATTAATTATCCGATGGGGCAGGAAATTTTGACGTTTCGACGCTTCGTTGAAAATTGCGGGAGTTGGCTAATAATATTTGGAATTATTTTTTGATGCTATTTTAATGATTTCAAGTGATTGAGGGTAAGGCAAACAATAATTAGGAAAATTTTGGTATGAAATTGCGGTAAACTGGTATTTTATTTGAAGAAGTTAAGTGCGAATTATAATATATATGTTGGGGAATTAAGTTTGAGCTATAAATTACCAAGCATTATTACGCAAAATTTATAAGCCAATACAGAATCTGACTTGTAATAGATTTAATTTTCTAAATACATTCCAAGTTGGCGTAGCATTCGGTGATTCATACAGAAATTTTAACCCCAAATTTTCCATCTTTATTCTTTTTAATCATAGTTTAATTTGGCTTTACGAATTTTGCATGCATTTTATTATAACTTAACTAGCCCGCAAATTTTGACACCAAGCTCTTTTTGTTTATATTAAAGACTGGCTTGTTATAATTTTTAATTTATGATTATTAGATATTTAAAATTTTAAAAAACCAACTACGATAAAACTCAACTGTTATTTCTTCATTGTCACATTTGCTACGTTTAATTTTCGTTCCCCAAAAAGTTCCTCTCCTACCATGAAAATTTCTCCGAAAACAACCTAAAATTACCTCGGAATCAATCAAAAGCCAGCAGACGATTATATCACCGACTCCTGCAATCGAATCAGCGCACGAACGTCATACGCCACTTGCGCATATAATTCCCAAGGCCAAGGCGGTTCCGACTGCCGCGAAATTTCATAACGTTTCCCGCTCTCAAGCCGAAAGGTGCAAAGAAGCGGAGAAAAAAGGCCGAGTGCCTCGATAACGCAGTCGGCGAGAAACAGAGAGAGAGAGAGAGAGAGAACGAAGGTTGCGCGCGATATAATTATAAAGCCGGGGGAGAGCTTTTTTTGAAGAAGAGCCAAGAGAGAAATATAGGGCTGCCCGAGTGACGGATAGGCTTTTTCTCGGCGAGTTGTGTAAGAACGAGATTTCGGAAATGATAAGGCGAAGCCGAGAAGCGGGAGAGCCGCTTTTGAAAGATGGAGAGCCGCGCGGTGAGAATTGCGCGTCTGCTCCGAGCAGGACTTTTTCTACTGATTTTTGGAGCGAGAATGCAGGGACGGTGGGGTTGCACCCTAATGTGTTCATGGGTATTTTAGTACTTTAATAAAACTGATAAATGAAAATTTCATTTTATTTGGAATAGAATAAAAAATAATTTATAAGAAAAGTTTAACAGAAAATACTAATTAACCATTCGAAACTGAGTATTCAAACTTTTTGGATCAACAAAGCAGTTTACATCATTTTAAGATAAATTCTAAATATACATTCTATTTATACACAGACAATAAGCCGCGAACAATATTCCAACATTTTCATTCTCATAAATAATTCGAAATAATGACGATCGAACTCGTAACCCCATCAACAAGCGAGTATCCTAAACAAACACGCGCCTCTCAAGTTTTCTAAAAGCACCTTGAACTTAACCTTAAAATTAGGTTAAACAAACGAGCGAATCTTATAAATGTCACGGTTACGCGTTGCACGAAATTACCGCGAGCAACAATCGCTCGACGTCTCGTTCGCATTTTTACATGAAGCAACGACGCGCGCAAACGGCGTATCGGCCGTACGGATTATTTTAAGAGTTTTATGGCTTAACAGCAGGTTTAACGCTTCGACCGTTCCGTAACGCGAGTCACGTTGACGGGAGCTTTCGGGCTTTCGTCAGTTATCGAATGCTTGTACTTGAGTAAGCCGCTGTAATCCGTCGTTGATTCGTCGATGTGTCATTCCGCTTCGGAGTTGTATTATCGTTATACGAATTCTGTTACGAATGCCGTTGCTTTAGTTACGTCGTTTTCGAGTTGCTAAAGATTTTCGCGTAACGGCAGCTCGAATAAAGCTCGTAAGTTAATGGTCGTCTAAAGCTTTCTGATCGAGTGGATATTTTATTCGTTCGCCGTAATAGCGCCCTACATACCGCTTTATCAAAATTTGAAATAAGGTTAAGATTTATTTATAAATAATTTTATTTTTAGACTATTCAGCCAATTTAATGCTAATATTTCATCAGTTGCAGATGAACTGAATTAAGACGAATTGCCTCTGAACGTTTAAACCGCACTGAAAATACTCAAAGTTCCTTAAAAAAAATCGTTTCAATTTAAAGAACCGTAATTTTTTGCCCCCTCGTAAACAACGCAAAAAGAAATCTTGCCCCCTGAATTTCACCAATCCTTCCCCCCAAGACCGCAAAAAATAAATTTCCCGTCGACTCCGCCACCTGCCAAGAATCATTAGCCTCCCAAGCTCGAGAACATCCATTACCCCTCACAAACAGGCCGTAAAGCCATCGATACCCGCGTTAAAACGGGGAGAGAGAGAGAGGGAGAGAGAGAGAGGGGGGTCGAAAACTACTCGGAGCGGCGGGAAAAAGGGTTGGCAGCCGGCCGCGGAGAAATTGGCGCTGCGGCCCGAGGAACGGTGATATATTGGCCGGTGACAAAGTTGCGCTCGCGCGCGCGAACCACACCGACCGGAGGATGATTCGCTTGTTGGGGAAGAGCGATTTTTTATAAGGCGAATCGGGAGCTGAGAAATGGGTTGTGGAAGAATGGAAATGCGAGTGCAAAGCCGCGCCTGCTTCAAGGGCTTGCGGCCGGAAGGAGGTGGTTCGAGGTGAGGGGGGGGGGGGGAGGATTTGTAAGATTTCTTTTGTGCAGGTATTTTCAGTGAAATGTTAACTATTTTTGAGCTATTATTATTTCCACTTTAAAAATGTCAGTTCACTTTTGCGACACGTACAAATTTGAAATAAATCAAGCTAAGTGCATTTCAAAGTTTGGACGTTTTTATTACTGGTTATACTTTTGGATACTTTCTATTGTTTTCAAAAATAACATTAGCTTTGATAATTAAAGGGGTGCAGAATAATGATTTTTTTATTTTTGAAACTGCAAAAATTTTTATGTTTTATATAATTGCTGATATTTAATTAAATGTCAAATAAACGGATTCTGCACAAACTAGACACATTAAGTTTTCTTTTAGCTATAGATTAAAACCATCGATATATCCACCCGTTACAAGAAACGGGTTATAATGCAACTATTTCAAATAATTACCGACGCTAACGTTTAAAATAACAAAGCGAAACATTATATATTCCACGGCGCAATTCACAAAAAACTCTGATTCAATAAAATCCCGCGCCGAATCCTGACCCGAGAAACAATTCCGCCCGCCTCGAGACGGGAGCAAAGCTCGCTCTTACGGGAGAAGAAAAAAGCGCGCACTTTGGCGAACGCGGAAGGTATTGCGGTCCCGCCTTCCTCTCCCGGCTTTTCCGTTGCTTCTTTTTCGTGGTTTATTGTTCCCCCCCTCTGTCCTGGCTTCCTCGCCGACGACGGCTTCTATTTCGGTGGTGGAAAATCGCTTTTGACCTTTGCCAGCTAATTTATGCGTCGCGCGCGATTTTCTTTCCGCGCGGATAAGCCGCGCAAATCTCGCCTTTATTACGAGGCCCAGATTTTTTAGCCGCCACGGGGTAATTCGCGCCGGGGAAAGCGTATTTTTGAACGCGCGTCTTACACGGCCGTAATGAGGCTGTGAATCAGTGCGCTGATTAATTGCTCTCTGTCTTGCTTGCGCTTCTATTTCGGTGAGGAGATGGGGAGAACAAGAATCGACGTTTACGCTCGAGGATGATTGTTTCTATCAGAGCCGGAGTTTCCTTTGTTTACCAATAAAATATTGAAGCTCGTTTAGACGGTTTTTAAAAAGTTTCTATCTTCTTTTTTTTTTTAATTTAAAAGCTAAAATTACGAGCACGTAATTTTAACTTTATTGACAGGCGGTAATATAATACTTTAGCTACTCATTGTAAACTTTATTTCCGCTTTAACGGCTCGGCTTTAAATGATGTCTTTTCAATAATCCGAAGAGCGGGGAAAACAAACAAATAAAAATAAACTTACAATAATTGCTAGATTTGAAAAAAAAATAAATAAAAAAAATAACAAAATTTTGGCACAAAAAGCCAAGTGAACTGTCTGGAGCATATTTTTTCACCGTACAAAAATACGACGCGTTAGGTCACGGCACTTAAGAAAAAGGTGTGGATAAACGTCGGAAAAATTTTATGACTTATTATTAATATAATTCACGTGACATTCTTACGCAACGAATTTTCATTTTTAGTTTTTTTTTTGTCTTACGTGCTGTTGGAGTTTAAAATGTTTGCAATTAGTGTAAAAGTATGTCAAAGAAAGAAATTTCAAGATTTAAAAAAAAAAAAATATTTTTGTAAATTTACGTGTTTTTTTTCTTAAATTTAAATTTCTGATATTTTAAGAATTTTTTTAAACAAAGTGAAGTTTTTACAATGTTGATGATACGTGGGGTTGTATTAATTTAATTTAACAAAAAAATGTATCCACCTGAATGTTTCAACATTAATTCAAATTGAAATCGTCAACTGAAGTTCGCACTCCAAAAATTTCAACAAATTCAACTAGTAACAACAGATCAGTCTCGCACTTTCACCAAAACACCACCTTCCGCACCTCCGCAAACAGTCCGCCTCCCCCGAAATCACTCGCTCCACCCGTCCCAACTTACCCCTCGAAAGAAGTCATCTATCCACCCGAGAAGCAAAGAGCTCGTAAAGTAAAAAAAAAAATCTATATGAAAGCAGCGCACACACCCAGACTCTCCCAGACTCTCAGCCCGACTCGGCTCGCCCGATCGGCAGCCGATCTCTTTTAAATCGGTTGGCTCGAACCGCGCCTGTCCCCAATCGATCAGTCATCCCTTCGCTTACCGGCCAACTCCCGTCATGAGCGAGCTGTGGTTGGAGAAGGGACCTCCCCCGTAGTAGTACGGCGCCCCGTCCCCGTAGTACGGCATCCTCGCGGCGGCGGGGGGGGTTGTCTCGGGCACTCGCACTCTCGGTTTGTATATCTCGCTCACTACTATCTCTCGGGAGGCCGAGCGCGCACACCACACACCGCAGTTCTCACGCGTTCAGGGAGCCAAGACCGACTGAGAGAGTTAAAGCCGAAAGCCGGACCGCCCGGTGAACGCGCAAGAATAGAATTCTCGCGCCGAGGCACGAGGGAACGCCTAGACCACGGAACCAGCGCCGGACGGAGCGCGGAGGTGGATTGTGGTGGCTCTGTGCGCGCTTCCCGATGGCGGTGACCGCTGACAGCCGGGCGGCCGAGAGGAGACGGATTTCGCGGAGAGAGGGAGCTTTGTTTCCGAGTGCTCGGATGCAAAGTATCTCGAGGGGCGAGCACTGCCGAGCGTTCTTCGGCGCTGCGCGAATTTTAGAATTGTGTCTTTCGGTTAATTGCTCGGTTGATGTTGACGTTTCTCGGGGAGCGCGGTTTCGAGGTGTCGGGTCGCAGTATTTTGTAGAAAATTTGCGGGTGGAGACAAAACTAAATTGGAAGTAATTCTTGTTTGTGTAAACAGAGATTAATTTTATTTTGGAGACGAATAAATTCTTTACGAGGGGCGGGTTTAATTGTCCTTTGTATATCGCTGGCTTTCTGGCTAGACGAAGATTTGCTTCTTAGTATTTGTCAAATTATAAATACTATTCTTAAAATGATGACGTCCTTGAAAAAGAAACGCCGCAGGTCGTATATATCGCACATTTTTTATCAACATCGTAAAAGTTAATAATATGAATAATAAAGGATTATAGGGTCATTAATTATTTTTATTATAAGTTTCTAATTTATGAATTTCTAATTCTTAAAAACAGTGACGACACCATCACTGGTTGTCTTTGCGAGCACTTCAAGAATTATTAAACATAATGCCTTAATTGCAATCGAATTTTATAAAATGATTGCAAAAATTTATTTAACCCTAAGAACAGCTAAACGCAATGGTTATCCAAAGACTGTTCAAGGAATGGATTCGAGACTCCATCAGTCAAAATTTTCGGAGACAATACAAAACATTTGCTCGATTTTCCAGTAACAAATAAATAAATCTTTTACCTATTAAAAATTTCTCAGAGCAATAATACCAATACAATGTAAAGCATTAAACATCATTATTTTTTTTGTCAGATAGACAAAAGGTAGAGCGCTGTTCAGTAACAATACGCGTGTTATATTAGAATAAAATGTTCGTAAAAATATATAAAACCTGTTCGATTTTCATTTAATATGATCATAAAAACCTCTTATATAGCCAAGCTCCTGAATGTCTATTGAAACAATCTGTACTTACCATCGCACTTCAAACCTTGTCGAAAAAGTCCATAAAGCATGGAACCGCAGTGGTCGCAGAACGTCGGGGACACAAATGTGTGCGGTCGAAACCGATGTGGAACGTCGACTTTGAATCTCTCTCTCAAGTACTGCAAGAAGTTTACAAAATGATTGACACTTTACAGTAAACGCCGAGGTGCAGTAATTGACAAATGCTAACTAAAAGTTTCAAATCTACTGAGTAATTGATACAATTTTTGACAGATAGTTTGTTAATTAATGTTTTCATTTCTATTAATACATTTTAGTGGAAGTAATAAAATAATTTCCGCAGCTGTACACTAAAAATTATGATTTTCTGAACAAATAATCCAACTCTTAATTAATCTGCAACTAACTCAATTTCTCTCTAAACCTAAATCAACAAAATACAAAAGAAAAAGTACTCTTAATACTACAAGAGCCCCTCAATCTTATCAATTCATCAATCAACCTTATTCCCCCGACCATCAACCCAAACAAACACCGCTGCACTCGACAAAGCCTCCCTCAATCGCCTCGTCTATTCCCTCTCCTCGCGAATCGCTCCTCGATATCGAATCGCGGAAAAATCTCTCCCCTCGCACTCAATTGAAGCACCCGCGTCTCGTGCCAAGGAATTCCGCGGATCACGCGCCCCTTGTACTCGACAATGCCGCTCTCGCGGCGGCACAGTGACGGCTCTGTGCGCGCCGCACTTTAGGCCGATCCGACGAATTGCGAAATATCGGGCGCAGCTTTTGTCGCGGGCGCGCTTTTCTCGTCGTTTCCACTTGGTCTTTCTCGGATCTAATGATCTACCGCGAATTTTCTTTATGATTAATTGCCTCGCGTGGCGAGCCTCGGGGGGTTATTAATAGAGCGCATTAGTCAGAGAATATTGCCGCCGCGCAATATCGGGGAAAGATCTTCGGGAGGATTATAAGCGAGTCTCGTGGGAGGGGAGAGGTTGGTTTTAGTTTTTGGGGGACGTCGATTTTATCAGCGAGGTTTTTGGACTGTTTATTTTAAAAGGGAGCAGGTGATGGCCTTTTGTTTCTTCTTTTTTTTTTTATGGATTCGGGAGTGTAATTTAATTGAGGAAGGTTTAAGAGGAATGATCTTGTAAAAAGAAAGAAGTTGACCCAGTTGCCTCGATTCAAAGAAAAATTGAGGCAGAAGAAAAAGCTTGAATTCTAAAGATATTCTCACCGCGGTTAGTTGCTTAAGAAGTGCTTAAATAATTTGTTTTTACGAAGCTTCGGTGCATTTGTAAGAGCATCTTTCACATTTTTTACGAACTGTTTCGAAAAATTTTCTAGTAAAAATTACAATATAGTGGATTTTAATTTGATCGCAGACTATAAAAATTTAGGTCAATGATAAATTTTTATATTTAGACTTGTAAAATTGACTACAAACATGGTAATTATTTAGATTTATACAATCTGCGATCAAATTAAAATGCACTTATTTTACTGGAAAATTTTTCTCCGTGTAATAAATATTAACTGTAATCGTTTTAGCGATTATTACGAAATTTCCAAAACATTCTTCTAATTACTAACGTATGTTTAAAACGTTCAAACAATATTATTTACGTTTTCGTGAGAATAACATAAGGTGGGATTTTTGCCCATTCTAAACTAAACTCCTTAACAATAAAAAAAAACTAGCAGCCTTCAAAAAGGGGGTGCAAAGTTAGTCGAATGTTTCTTACAATTGTACTTTCGGATTCTCTTCCACTTTCAGGACACTTGGTGAGTAGTTTATTGTGGCACTTCTTGTGAACCGCAGTCTGGCACGCTAAAAATAAATGATCAATCATGAGCGAAAATATAAATTTTATTAACTATTTGATGGCGATGAACAAACTTTACCTTGGCATTGATATCCTTGCTTTCCGAAGCCCCTAAAACAAATTAATTGCGCAATAATTTTTGTCAAATTAATTCATTTAGCGCGCGTAAACATTATAACATTGTAATTATTAAACTTTTGATTTTTACCTTTGTAATTGCTAAAATTTTATAAAATAAAGTAATAAACATAAAACGTTTCAAGAGTCCAAGTCCGCGGACTCGCTATTTATAACCGAATATTACTTATTTTAACGTACAAAGGTATTAAGGCCAGACGAGATCGAAAATTCTGGAGCGGATTTCGTCCGAGTTGGGATCTCGTCCCATCTGCCTTTACTAAATCCGTTCTATAAGTAAACCTCAAAACGGAGAGCGCGCGCGCGCGCATGATCTTTTCGATAATCCAGTTCGCCAAAGCGAATCAATGGAAAAAAAAGCGCAGCCTCACCACAGGAAGTCCTTGCAGAAGGCGCAGAAGGTCGGCTGCCGGAAGAACTTGGCGACGAGCTTGTGGCCGCGGATGACGTGGACCTTGTTGTGCTTGACGGCGCCGCGGCGCCGCGTTATCGGGTTCCCGAGGCTGGCGGCGTCGCTGTCGACGATGTCGCGTCGCGGGACTCTCGTACGGTAGACGTACGAGTGGCCCGTGGATGTTGACACCGGCGGCAGGTCCTCCGGGTTCACCGGCGACGGGATACGTGTCCTGAGGAAGGAGGAATTTTGTTACAAGCTGCTTCTTTTTTTCTTTAGTTTTATTGGTTTAAGGAGCTTAAAAAGGAATAGGGAAACGGGATTTTTTTATACTGGGCTGAATTCTATTACAGTTTCTAATAGTGCATTATGATTTTGGAGTTAGTAAAAACAGTAAAGAAGAGATACAGTATTAAAATCGAATAAAATTTATTTTATATTCTAAAACTTTATTTGTTCAAACGCTATTGATAATAATTCTGACCTTTTAATAAGTTGTTAATAAAATAAAAATATCAAGCACTACAAATTCTATTTTACAATTTTTTCTCCAGTTCAGCAGTTACGTTATTTATGGTTTGCGAAATGTTAACAGAACCACTTAAAATACGGAGGTTCGGGGCTATCGGCCCGGCCGCGTTTATTTGCTCAATCGACTCCAGCGAATTCCACGGGAATTTATAGTGTTCCTCTCTTTTCCTCGGTGCCTCGGAGAGTTTGGCGAAATCCAAAAGCCGCCAGGACTTTGAAGTCTCGAGAATTATTGGGTAAACTCGAGCAAACTTGTTTTTTTCCGACCGATCGAATACCGGCGACGATTGTTAAAACATTGCTGTTCGCGCCTTGGACGAAATTGAAATATTTTAGTGACCTATTTATTAAACACGTACGGGTCTATATTAGTCTATTTGGTCAAGCACATGAAATCATCGAAAATTTCCAAAGGCTAGACTCGCAGCGCGGCACGTAGAGCTTCATTTTTTTCTGTGAAAAAAAGTGATAAAAGTTTTATGACATCTTTCGTAAAGACGTAAATTAGAGGTTTTTATTAACTTTTCAAAACAACAGGAATATATAAATAGTTAAGAATATACAAGAGATATATGACCTATAAATAAGTGTAAGATATTAATTAAAATAAAAAAAATGATGAAACTTTATAGCGACCGTCACTTTTAGACTAAATCATACCTGTTATATCCAGTTAAATTTACCTTAAATCTACATTTTAGCAGACTGAGTGATTGAAGGATCACAATTTTATAGATAAAAAGATATCAGAACTTTTAGAGTTTGAAGGTAATACTTTGTTTTGACTACACTATATTTTACAAAGCTTCAAAACAAAAACATTTCTTTAATCTAAATAAAACTGTATTACTTACCCTCCTTTTTATAAAAATACGTTCTATTGCCTATATACTAAAAAACTATACTCGAATGAAGTTTTTATTAACGTTGGATTATATCGTTTCTTTCACAATTGATGCAGAAAATTCAAAAGCTCATCCTATACAGTCCCTCGCGAATAAGCTCTCGGTGCAGATGTACCTCCCCCCGGCACTTGTCGCTCACCTATAAACGTATCCCTTGGCGCCGGTGGGCCTGCCCTTAACTTCGGCCTTGGTCTCTCTGGGCGGCGTGGGCCTGACGAGCGGCTGGAGCTCCCGGTCCCTGGAGGCCGCGCGCGAGCCCGCGGCGAACATCTTGTAGAAGATGCCGCGTCGCGGGCGCGCCGCTGCCTCCTCCTCCTGCTCCTCGGCGTCGTCGTGCTGGCGGCGGGAGGAGCCGCTCGCCGAAGACGAGTTAGCCGCCAGATGTCCGCTGGCTGAGTTGCCTCGCCCCCTAAAAATAGCCGAAGACGCTCAGGAGAGCGCGAGCACCAAGTGTACAAACAACGCGGCTGCTTTTCATTGACTCGGGCCGACGCTCGGGCGCTTTTCCGAGCCGCGCGCGCGGCCCGCTTTCTATAAATAAAAGAGCCGCGCTCGCGCCGAGTTTCGAACGCGAGCGCGCACGGAGACACCTGCTGGCTGAGCTTGCAAGCCGCAGCTTTTTCGATCGCCTACACCGTTGTTTGATTGCTTCGTCTGCTCTTCGGAATTTCGATCGACGCTCCAGGCTCGAGACGCTGGGTAGGAGACGGTTTTTTGGGATTTTCCACTCAGGCTGAGAGGCTTTGAGGATTAAGCATTTTGGTGGTATCGCAGCATTGACTGTTTTGAGAATTTTCTTTTTTGCAAGTAATGCACGACAATCTAGATCCCGCAAAGTTCAAGCTCGCTCATCGGAGAAGTGGGAATTTATCAAATGATCTTAATTTTAATAAATAAAATAATAAAATCACTTTTATTCACGTTAGTTAAAACCAAAGAAGGATTTGCTAAATAATTTAATCTTTTCTGTTTTTACTAGATCGAGATTTTATTTACAGCTAATAGTTGAACAATATTTTAGTGAAAGATTCGTTGTTGCTTCAGATAAATTCAACCTAATCAAAGTCGTATACTTTCGTAATCAAAAAACAAACTTTAGTGCAATAAAAAAAGTGCCAAGAGAAATATGACTTGAATCAGCACAATTTTTCTCCCGTTCTTTCTAGTTTTCAATTGTTCATTTCTAGCTTCAATTTGTTATTCTATTTTTATTATTCAAAAAATCTCTATCTAGCTTCGCTCATTTATCCGCACATTCATACTACCTCTCACGTAAGTATTTTCTTTTTGTAAGTGCTGATTCCTTACAAGATTTGCGCATTACGTATTTTATCATTTCAAAATAATATTAATGATTTTTAAAGTATAATTATTTATCGTATCTCTCTTTTATTAACGTAAACATTTACACAATTTTATATTTATAGTTGCTTGTAAGTAATGTAAAAAACTGTTATTTTTTGTAAATCGACTCAAAAAACGAATTTTTTAAACACAGGTCTTGCAGCAGCTTTATTTTTCATGGATATTTTTTTTCGAGTCTCTTTCACAGGAATGATTAGAAAAAGGCTAATGCAATTAGAAAAAAAAATTAATAAATAAAAAATTTCGACTTCGATTAGCTATAAAACTTGCATCTTCTATTTATCTTCTTATTTACCTTCTCTCGATACAAAGTAACACGAGTGCCTTACAACTTCTATAAATGTTTCTTCTTTAAATAAGATAGTCGCCATTTCTATTTTACAGGCCAGTTAATTCACTCTAAAGAAGTCTTTTGTTTGTGAATTACATTTTGATGTCTTGTTTAAGACGCTCCGATTATTCATTGACGTATTATCATTTAAAATCACGTAAGTGCATGCATATTGAAATAGGGCAAGTTTGAACTTATGATTTTATGTAATTAATTACACCATATGTCAATAAACCCTATTGTAGAAAAGTTTACATTTAAAAGGATTTTATTAATATTTTAAAAAATAATTTATCTAAAAAATAATGGAAATTTAGAATTCTTATTAAAAAAAAATGCTCGATAATGTATACGAAATAAAAAATTTAGAATGTAATTACTGAAGAATAATTTTATAAAAGAGACCAATGCAGTTAATATTAACAAAACAATATTGCAAGCACCGAGGTCGCAATTTGCTTGTAGTAAAGACCGCCCAGTGATGATTCACTCAAGCAAAGTGCAATAGAGCAGAGAAGCATCGGAGCGTCCTTTTCGAATCACGTCGCGTCGTAAGAGCATGCGACGAAGAAAAAGTAACGCAGAAGCGGCGTTCAACAGCTCGAGCGAGTCGAATAGCAGTGGTCAGTGTTCAGAGGCTTGCTTCTTTGGTTGGCGTTCCTGGGCTCGTTTTAGTCGCTGCATCAGGAGGTTGTGCAACTGCTCGACCTCCTTTTGTGCGGCCTGCACGACAAAGATCCTGATATCGCCCTGGACATCCATAGCCGTCAGTCGTAGAGACTTGGGTCCAGCGCGCTCCACTGTCATTCCTGGCCACACTTTAGTGTTGAGTACCAGTCTTTGAGTGCCTGCGGCTCGTCCTACGAGTCGCGATTCGTCGTCCTTGTCATTCAGTCGAAGCGAGCCTCGACCTCGCTCCTGCCAACCGCTGCTTGCCTGAAGTTTTAAAGAATATTCGTTTAGAAAGTGTTACTTTGAATAAAAAACAGATGTTTTATTAAAAATAAGAAATATACAGTTTTTTAGATTAGCAAGAAATATTAAAAAAAAGTTTATTTTGACTGTTGGCCAATATAGATTAGATATTTATAAATTTCAATTGATTCTATAAGTAATAATTTTCATGTACGAATTTTACATACAAATTTTTTGAATTTGTAATTGGTAAAATTAAAATTTATAATAATCCAAATAACTATTTTATTTTTAAATAAATACTGAGAGATAATTAACAAATATTTCAAAAATGAATGAGTCATATTTAGCTCATATTGCAATAAACCTCCTAAAATATAAATAAATTAAAAATTCGTTGGTGCACACTACTTTAAACTTACTTTATCAAATGCAAAAAGTTTGCAGTTAATTTGTAAAACGTTCAATTCATCTTCTTCACCAGTTAACAATGTCACTTCACTGTATTTCCTCTTGTTAGCGCGACTAGCTTCTTCCATTTCATGCGCGGCTTCGGTTAACGAAAGACTAGGCTTTGTTGTACTTTTACAAACAGCCGCAGCATTCGTGAACATCATGTCCGAGGAACCGTTCTCATTACTTGACTCCTGTTTGGCCTCGTCCTTGTCCGAAGAATTTGAATTATCCGCATCGTGCGCATTAGCAATACGTTCTTTTAGATTTTGACCAAAAACGAAACTTGGTGTGGATGTACTCGCAGTTACTGAGTTATTTATACTATTTTCGTTCTCTTTAGCGTTTGTGCTTTTGCTTAGCGCCAAGAATTTCGGTGGTTCTTTTAATTTCTCTTTTTCTTCTTTATTTTTTTCTTCAGTTTCGGTATCTTTTGGAGTGTGATCTTTGCTGTTTTCAGATGTTGTGCTCGACACATTTTCTTCGAGGTCATTTTTTGCTTTACAAAAGGGATTTTGAAGTCGAGGTGGTTGAAGAACACTTTTAGTAGTCAGTGAGGATACTGCATTTAATTGAGATGGCCTTAGCAGTGAGGATTTTGGTTTACTACTACTAGAGTCTGAAGAGTTTGTACCAAAACTTAAACTGGATTTTTGAATTGATAATTTTGTAGCTGAAATCAAAAATAGATAATTCATTTAATCAAAACATCTTTACATTTTATAGTAAAAGATATATAGTAACTAAATATCGGAGATGAAATAATTTTTCAAAGGGTATTTGATGATGAAAATAAGTAAAACTTTAATTACGGACCTATGTACTCAAATATAGCATGAAAAATTGTTTTAATCGTAGAATTTGCTTCATGAGTTTCTATACATTGATAAGAAGTTACATTATCGTACATGGGCAATTATGTAAATTTTTAAGCTAATATTAAACGTTTAATTTTTTTTGAAGTATCAATTTACCTTTTGTAGAATCCTTTTTTGATTCTGATGATTTGTAAGATGGTTCTGCATCTGATAAATCACTGCTTTCTGAAATAAAAATTTCAAAGTTAATTATAAAATTAAAAAAAAAGCATGTTTTTAATTCAAAGCATTCTACAATCGAAACCTAATATTTTTGCAAAACTTGTCAAAACAATTAATAAACAAGGAAGTAAAAATTAATTGTAATAAATGTTAAGCTTTTCAAACTTAATACCAGCAATATGTGCATAGGCAAAGGGAGAACTGAAACCAAATCTGAAGCAAACTTTAATTGTTGCTTTATTCTATATCAACAAGTAATTTTTGGGATCATAAGCAGTGTTAATTAGTACCTAGGCACTCAGAATCACTACTCTGACGATCAGTAGTCACAGGTGAATTATTGGAATCCCTCCTGTTAACCAGCACCTCTGCTTCATCTGTACACTCAATTTTAGCACATTTGCATTAAACTCCAAAACAAACAAAAAGCATGAAAACTTTAAAATCTTAATTCAAAGCATCAAAGCCACGAGACAACTAACCGTTAGCAGAAGACTCGCCAGTAGTTTGAGGCCGGCTGCTCTCCATCTCATCGGGTTCTTTAGATTCTAAAACAAACATTAAACATCAATATCTAATTTTTTTCTGAAACTCGTGAATCAATCGCGGTTTGCACATTCTCTTTCTCTCTCTCTTTCACTAGCATATTCTGGGAAAGGTTTTTTCGCGGAGGCATGCAGTCGTACAACGTAAACCGTCTAATCTCAGAAGATTTGGAGCTGGGGGTGATGTACAGCTGGAAATATTCAGAAGAACTGTTCGTGGTTCGAGTTTCAGGATGATGGAAAGGAAGCACTAAACGTACCCTTGCAGTCCGCCATGTTGGTGCCTGCGATAGTAACTGTGTATACGAGCAGTGAATCCGCGACTGCGCTGCCCAGCACCACCGTGAGATTTTGCTCGCGCATCCGAAGTAGGTAGAGCCATCTACTGAAATTTTTGTTCATAATAATTTAAGATTACAATAATTAATATAATTATAGAAAAGAATTTTTTTTTTATACGAAAACAAGAAGAGCTAATATGTGTATACTCACGATAATTTACTTCCAAAACAATATATAGTGATAAAATACATAGTTTTGATACTTATATAAATAAATAAAATTTGAAATAAATCAATGCGCAAGTTACAAAAAATCTTTTTTTATGGTTTATTAATTTGAAATTACTGCAATTGAAGAAAAATTCTGAATTACAATAACCCAAAACCTGATATATAGTCTATAGTTTATGGTTTAATAATTTTTTTTAACTCAAACTATTAATTCTGTACAAATTTGAAACTATTATCTTTATGAAAATTAATAACTAATTTTTAGGTAGTTTACTTTACTTGATTTATCTCAAATATTCAATCAATTAATATTTTTGAATTAAAAAAAATGTATACCCTGCGACCGCCCTGCGTCCCTGCCATCTACCGTCTCAGTATGTCATTGTTGAATAGTTCTGTAGTTTCACTTTACACCGTACCAAGCGTGGTGTCGTGATCGTAGCACGACACCGGGCGGCGGACACACCGACCGGCCGTATTCAACGATCAGTATTCGCCATAGTATTCAGAGCAGCAAGTTTCAACGTGAACGACGGTTGTGTTAGGAGAAAAGTATGGCCTAACCTAGAAATAAACTAATCAGATTTTTAGTGCTGAAAAGAATATAATTGATATAATATTACAATGTCACCGAATCGTGACTCCAGCGGCGAGTCTGGTAAGTGTTTTATTTCAATATTAGTTAGAAAATACTTTTGTTAGTATGTAAAGCATATGGATTGAATAAAAAAAAAATGAACAGAAATTTACTAAAATTTCTTTTTTTACTGAACTTCAGCTATTTTGTTTGTAAAAATATTTTTAATTAATCCCACAGGATCAGATTCTGAAAGTGGTTCAGCGTCATCAGGATCAAGTCGCAGCGCTAGTCCTCAGTCACAGAAATCTACAAGATCTAAAAGCAAAACTCCTGGAAGCCCCAAAACCCCACGAGATGAAAGACCTGATAGCCCTCAATCTCAACGGTCTGGATCTCGCAGGTCAAGAAGTGGATCAGCTCATTCTGGTGCTTCAGGAAGTGCTGCTTCAGGAAGGAGTCGCTCTCCTTCAGCTTCTCCAGAAAGGTTAGTTACGTTTCCATGTTTTAAGAAGTTTTTCAAGATAGTAAAAAAGATTTTTGATGTTTATTTTCCAAAAAGAAGTCAAACAATTTTCTTAATATGTAGATCATAACATGGCTCTAGTCTAAGCAAAACAAAAAACAATTACATGTATGTCCTATTGTAATTAACTTTACATATTTGAACAAGGTTATTGTCGTTTTGGCTCTGTACTTTGTTTTAGCATTCAAAATAAAATTTTTTTTGTTTTTTTTTCAAAAGAAAAAAAAATTCTTTTTTTTTTTGTTTTAATAATCCACCCGCTTTCCAACCCAGACTGAACTTTCTCAAACACAATTATAATTAAAAAACAATTTAAATTTTCAGACCAGAGAAAGCTGCAGCAGATAGTCAAGGTGTGAGAAGATCGAGTAGTCGAGCCTCGCGTTCAAGCAAACGTTCAGGAAGTCTGACATCGCACGCCAGTCGTAGATCTGGCAGTCAAACTTCTCACGCAAGTCAGCGCTCAGCTAGCCAAGGTAGCAACAGATCGGGCAGCCAGTCGAGCCATAGGTCAGGTAGTGCAACGAGCAAACGCTCTGCTAGTCCGGCAAGTAGACGTTCCCGGAGTCCAGCAAGTAGACGTTCCGGGAGTCCTGCAAGTAGACGTTCCGGGAGTCCAGCAAGTAGACATTCCGAGAGTCCAGCAAGTAGACGTTCCGGGAGTCATGTTAGCAGGCGCTCCGGGAGTCAAACCAGCAGGCGCTCCGGGAGTCACGTTAGCAGACGCTCGGAAAGTCAAAATAGTAGACGCTCAGGTAGCCAGGCGAGCAAAAGGTCAGGCAGTCAAACGAGCAAAAGGTCCGGCAGTCAAACAAGCAAAAGGTCTGGCAGTCAAACGAGCAAAAGATCTGGTAGTCAGACGAGTAAAAGATCCCGTTCCGGAAGCCAGGGAAGCCGAAGGTCATCGTCTGCTGGATCCAGAAAGGAGAACCGCTCAAGGAGTGGCTCGCCAGCTAGTAAAAGATCCAGATCTGGCAGCGGCTCTAGGAAGAGCGCTAGTCCTAAAGGCAAGTTTCAATCTCGCATTAATCATAAATTCAATCTTTCGCATTTAACTAATTTGATCTTTTTATAATTTTAGATGATACTCCTGCTAAAACTAGAATAGACTCTGGTTCTGAAGATGAGACAATCAAAAAGAAAAAACATCATTTAATTGACTCTGATTCTGAGCCTGATGATGAAATCGCACAGGCTGCAGAAGGAACCGCAGAACAGCCTACTGCTGATGCTCTGTTTGGAGATGCAAGTGACATTAGTACAGATGATGATGATGACAAAGAAGAGGAAAAGAAAACAGAAGAAGTTACAGAACGGAAAAGTCGAAGTAGAAGTAGAAGCAGAAGTAGAAGCAGGAGCAGGAGCAGAAGTAGGAGTAGGAGTAGAAGCAGAAGTCGAAGTAAAAGTAGAGCTAAATCTGAAGAAAAAGTTGTAAAAGAAGATGTAAGTCGGCGGTATATAATAATTAAAACATGAATTTTTGTATAAATAGTAGATAATTTTATTTTATTCAATTTTGTAGGATGAAGAGAAAGAGAAAGAAGAGGAACCCGAGCCACCTCCAGAAACAAGAATTGACGTAGAAATTCCTAAAATTACCACTGATCTTGGCCGAGAAATCCATTTTGTTAAACTTCCTAATTTCTTGTCTGTAGAGACAAGACCATTTGATCCTGAGACTTACGAGGACGAAATCGATGAGGAAGAAACCCTTGACGAAGAAGGTCGAGCAAGATTAAAATTAAAAGTGGAGAATACAATAAGGTATAGTATTATTACATTCTCCTGTTTTTTAATACGTAAAAAACAAATGAAATTTAATTCAACTATTTTTTTTAGGTGGAGAGAAATTTTTGATGATGACGGGAAATTAAAAAAAGAAAGCAACGCCAGGTTCGTCAAATGGTCGGATGGAAGTTTGTCGCTTCATTTGGGATCTGAAATCTTCGACGTTTACAAACAACCGCTCCAAGGAGACCATAATCATCTGTACATTAGGCAAGGTACAGGTCTTCAAGGACAAGCGGTATTCAGAACGAAACTTACCTTCCGTCCTCACTCGACGGAATCATTTACCCATAGAAAAATGACAATGTCTCTTGCCGATCGCTCTCAAAAGACATCGGGTATTAAAGTATTATCTCACGTGGGAATGAACCCCGATCAAAATAAATATGAGATGATCAAAGTGAGTATTTTTATTTGTGATAAACATTCACTATGTATAAATAGCCATACAATAAAATTTTGATAAATTATTTTTAGAAAGAAGAAGAGAAACTTCGAATGGCGATGCGGGCACAGTCAAAAACGAAAAAGCCCAGTAGTGGTGGTAGAGGGTCTAATCGGGCTTCAGCAAGTTATGGGAATGACCCATACCATGATGAAGCATCTGATGATGAAAACGCCATTTCCCTTGCCGCAATTAAAAATAAATATAAAAAACCGGCAGGTGGTGGTGTCTCCAAACGTAAGATATTTAATTTTCAAGAATATTATTTTTTGGTTTGCATAAATTTCGTTTTGTATACGTAAATTATAATTTTTTTATTTCAGTAGCTTCAAATATTTATTCATCTGATGAAGAGGGTTCTGATTTTGAAGCTGGAAGAACGAAACATAAAAGTAGAGCTCTTAAAGATTCTGACGATGAAGAATCCAAATCTGGTTCAGAAGAGGATAATGAAGAAGAAGCAGAAGCGGCTGCTACATCTGAAGAAGAGTGATAAACTATGTATAATATGTATTTTAGATATCTCGAACAGTTTTTTTCCAGATTTATTTTTGAAAATTATTCTACACTCAAATGATTGATTTTCAAGATGGTATATGTTTATCTATAAATCAATATTTAAACATTAAAAGTAGTCCCGTTAAAAATTTTTGTTGTTCAAATAGATTTGAATTCAACTTTTTGAGTGAACTTTTAAACTTAGATTGTAGGTCATATTTTATAGCACTGTAAATAAGTAGACTCTTTATAAATTAAGAAAAAAATTAAATAAATGATTTTTTTATACAAAACCTCTTCGATTTTTTTCTAAAAAAATCACAATTAAGTTAATACAGAAATTCATTATTATTGTTTTTAAAGAAACAAGAATAAATAAATAGATGCATATATTTTCTGCTGATAGAATATGTTTTTATTTTATAATAGAAGTTACAGTCAGTTCTCGTTAGTATTATGAATCATTACAATGCAGAGGAGATACTCATTAACGTGTATCGCTTATAACTAACGAACGAAATCGCTGGATACTAAAGTGCCGGTTGTTGGAATAATAACATTAATAATAGCATAATGTACAAGATGGAAGTAATCAGTTTCCAGTCTTCGAGCGAACAAAGTAGAAACAAAAACGAGAATGAGAAGCGACTGAAACAATCAGCGCTGCAAGTAGATTTACACATTGTTACACCTCGCCGAGTTTCCCTGCCACTATGTCGAAGTTCAATAAATGCTAAGAAACTGTGAATGGATTTAGCGGCTTTATATTCGTTTCTCAATTAATGAAAACTTTCTTGCATATCTTTACGCCATCCGACTTGATGTCTGCCGTTTTTGCTACTCGCAGCTACTCTATATTTTATCGTTTTTAGAATAGATAAAGCAAAGTTTCGTCTTGCTTAAGGAAGACTGTATATTTTTATTTACTTCTTTATATTCTTCTATACGGATTTTGTAATACCTATATTGAAAATTTTCGCTTTGCGGAAATAAAATTCGCGTTTTTAGGAAAAAAAAATTGAAAAATGTAAAACATTGCAATTGTTCAAAGAGTCGATTAAAAAATTCTAGTTTGACAGTTTAGAAAATTTTCAACAAGGTTTCTGTTAATTATATTACACTTGTGTCCAGTTGCTGATCATACTTATAATCACTCACGCAAATTCTCACATAATTATAATCTCGCATAATATGTCAAAAAAAAAAAAACTTTGCATTCTTGGAACCACATAAAATAATAATATAATTCTTAACACTATAACTCATAAATCGTTACTATACAGAAGACAACTTATAACAATAAATAAAAAATATATTTCACAAAAGCAAGTCTATTATTTGAAAGATTATAAGTTGTCGTTTCCAACCTGAACTATACTGAATATTAATTAATAAATTATAAATGCAACTGTAAAATAATTTTATAAAATTTCATCGATGAGTGTTGCGCAAATATTTGAAATAAACTATACATATAATCATTATAAACATACACTTAGGCAAATTAAATTAATGAATTGCTTTATTTCGTGAAAATCACAGTAAAGTAAATCAACAAAAATTGATATTTTTTATTATTCAAAACTAAAACTGTCATTGAGATTTGAAAAGTAGCATAAAATTTTAGCTGGGAGATACATTTCATAAACTTATCCTTAAAAATGTATAGTTTTTCAATAGTATATCATATAGGTATATCGAAATAATCTGAAATAATCTACGCGTGTAATAGTTATAAATACGCACTTAAATTACAAAGTTAATTAATCGATCTTTTGTTCTGTGAAAATCACAGCGATTCGAAGAGTATATTTAATGCTCAATTGTTAGACTTCGAGGCTGTTTTAATCTTAATATTATTCAGTTTTCAATTGTTTCTTTAACAGTTCGACAAAATGAGCGCAACTTATCACAATACAGAGGGTGTGCGATTTATTTACGTTATTAAATATATAATATTATAGCGCGAGTGTTGAACACACTTCCACACAGCGGGAAATGTTTCTGGAACTCTTCCGAAACTTTGTTTTGTGTGGCTGAAGAGATCTTAATGTAGGTAAATCTTTAAAAACTCTCTCTACCGAAGGCAGTTTGATCAGAAAGAAAGTTACCTTGTTAGTCGCTCGAACGATTTTTTAAACGATTATTTCGCGTGGAATCTGGTGAAACAGTCTCTTTTAATTATGCGTAAAAGGATCTAAAGTTTTTTTTGGCGATTAATTGATTGTTCATGCGTCTAAGCTTTTGCAATATTGTTAAAAAGTTCTTTAACACGCTACGAGTTTTCGCAGCTTAATCAGTAATATTTAAAGTCTTGTTTGATTATTAGAATTATTATATAAATCCGATAAGATCATAATGTCGTTTCATCAGTCAAGGAACAATAAAAGGGTTCAAAAATTGATTCTCTTCATTTTTCTACGTACAAAGTCATCATAAGTTTAAATCAAATATACAAAAAAGTCTCGCACAATCTCTTGAATATAATGATTAATACCCTGGTAGCAAGTTTCCGATAATATTATATCGCTAGAATCTAGTTAAAATGTCCAAATCTAGCTAGATTCTAGCGATATTATCGGAAATTATCGGAAACTTGCTACCAGGGTAATTATGAGAGTAAATAATTTAAAACGCATCTCTTTTTTTTTTACAAATTGAATGAAGGAAGAGCGATTGTACAAACTGTAGAATGTATTCAAAATCTAAACCATTAACTCCATCGTATAGAATACACCGCAGACTCTGCGGTGTCTTAATTTCAATTACAATATCATCATCATCATCATCATCAACATCATAAATTAGATTCTTCTTCGAAGAGCACTTGAAGCCAAGACATCCTCGCCGTGTCCCCTACAGTCTGCAGACATTGGTATTCTTCCCTCAGCTTTCCAGCATCGTTCGAATCGAGTTTGCGCGCTTTCCGATCCGAAAGTTCCTCGTTAGTCGGCACGCAAAGCCTCTCCTCCCTTGTCGCCGTCATTCCCTTTTTTTTATATGTACACGTCGGAGGGAGAGGAGAGGGACTTCCCTCCGGCCGTTTAGAGGCGAACGCATCCGGCGGCGGCGAAAATTTTATATTCCTCTCTCCCTGCGTTTCTGCTGCTCTCACAGATCGGTCTCGAGCACCCTCGGGGCAACCAACTCTCAGCAGGCCTGCAATCAGAACGGGAAATCGTTAGTTGGCCTGCGGATTTTAGGAGATACAGTCAAGTAGGTCGTTTGGGAATAAAGGGTTAAAGTCGTTTTTTTAACATCTGTAAATGATGGTTTAGTGTATTTTAAAAACCACTCATATAACGCACTTGTCAATTATGCGCGTAATTGATACAAGTCGATAAGTTTGATCGCATGCGGTTTATGTAAAGAAACACTTTTTTAAAAAAAGATGCACTCTGATTTATATTCAGAGATTAAAAGAAACACGAAAGTCAGTACCAGCAATAAATTGCAGAGAAATTTTCGATCATTAATAAAATTCGATCCTTTCATTCTTTTCATGGGTTCGTTAAAAAGATACATTATCCGTATGCTAATTTTTAAAGTGAAAGGAATATAATTCAAGATAATAATCGCATATAACGCCTCTTTTATATTTAGTTATTTAATGTCCCACTTCCTTTTCCAACCAAAAGTTTTTTTTTTCTGTTGGTTTTTTGGCGTCAACAATAAGAACTGACGGGTGAATCTACTATTATTACTACTATTATTACTACCATATTATTGCGAGCAATAATCAATTCACGAGAAAGCCTGCAAATATATCCCGCGCTCCGTTAATTAATAAACCCAAACACCTCCGGTGTTCACCGCGTCTGGCAATAACTCTCGCCCTTCATCCAATATTCGCCTGTTGCCCATCAAATTTAACGAACCGATTTCTCCGATCGAAGCGAACGGCGCGAAATTAACAATCGTATCGTACCGATAAACATCTCTAAACGCGAAAAGATATATACATTCGAAAGCTCCTGCGGACGCGTGCGTTCCACTTGCGGTGTGCCAAAGTCGCGCGGATCAATTACGCTGCGCCCCGGACGGCGATGGCCGATCGAGCGGATCTCCATTAGAGTCAATTCGCTCGTTAATGGACGAACGGGGGGGAGAGGCTCCGGGAGCCCTCTCCTCGTGCTCGTCTGGAAAAGTGTAAGAGAGCCGCAAGGTTAAGGTCGTTCGTTATCGAGGCGAGAGCTTTCGCGTTTCGATTGCGGGGCTTTTCGTCTGCTTTGTTTTTGACGAAGCTGAGTAATAGGCTATATTTGGCGGATAAATAAACATTTTACGTCGAAATTTTGTAATAAATTTACGTTAGTCGTAAGCCTGCAACGTTACATTTTAAACAGCTGCACAAAAATGAAGCCGACAATTTCATTCTAATACAGACATCATTTAACTATTTGTAATTAACTCGATATCATAAGCACAAGCTATCACAATAACATTTTAACCGCTCGTAAGCCTCTAAAAACTCCGGACAGTTACGCAGCAAACGGTATTTTTAATCGCAGGTACCATTTTGTCCCTTATAAGCCTCGAAGAAAAAAAAACTCCCGGCGCGGCAGCCGAAAGAAAGCTTATTACAAAAGTGCCGCATCACCCACCGGCCAGATAACGTCGTCGCGATGAATGGTATATATATATATAAAGCCGTCCAAAAAAAAGGTGCCGCGAGAGGAACCGGTTTTAAAAGCCCTTTCGGAAAAACTGACGCGGTGCACCTCGGGGACGCACATATATATACACTTACATTAGAGAAAAACGCGCGCCTCGATATGCGGGTTTTGCGAGCTTCGAAATTCGCACGCCGCGACGAGGCTCCGCGCGCGGCAATAAAGTACGCGACCTTTGCCAAGCTATGGCTGCCATCGGCGATATGGGAAAAAGGCTCGCGCGCCGAGAGAGCGCGGATTAATTCCGCTTCCGAATGCAACGGTGCTTCTTCGTGCCGTCGTGAAAAACGATCTCCCGAAGCCCGGTAATCTGATAATCGTTTTCTTTTTTCGTCGGTGGGTAGGAGATCGAAGAGTCGCGGGTTTTTCTTTGGAATTATCCGTTGGAAGCACGTTGATTTATGAAAAATGGTTAAATAAAGATTAGATTTGTCGTTATTTGATAACTAGAAGTTTTTTATATAAAATGCCCCGAAAGGAAGTAAAAAATAAATTCTCTAAATAAATGCACGGAATCCAGCTGTAAAATTTATTTTTTCAATTCATCGACGTCAACTAAGTTCCCCTCTTGCTTTTACGCACTTGTCATACCCGCTCATAAATCGCCTCGCATTGTAAAGGAAGTCGCAATCCGGTTCTATCAAATTTATTTTCGTTCGCTTTCGATTCCCGAGGCGAAAGTTCCGCCGTTCTAACGCGGGAGCTTAATTTCCCAAAGCAAACAATAACCACTCGGCCCATTACTTATCCTCCCTCCCCCCCTTTTTCGAAATTTCGAAAGTTTTTTCGAAGCGAAAGCGCGAATAATTTTTATTTTTCGGGAAACGCGGCGGCGGCGTGAAAGTGCGGATATTGTTTATTGACAGGTAAAAGCTCTCGGAGGTTCGTTTATTGAAAAGCCAATCGCGGAGGGTCATTAGTTCGGGCGCATTTTTGACTGGGCCGTCCGGTTTTACGGCGCGACGTAACTCCGCGAGTTTTTTGAAAAGCTGACAGGAAGGTTCTTCGTGCGAATAGAGAGAAATTACGGCTTTTCGCGCGCGGAGGAGATTTTCTTCGCGATTGAGGTCAATTTTTTGCGACGTACGTTTGAATTTACTTAACGCGCAATTGGAGACGACGCGTTTCTTAATAGATTGAGAAAAATATCGCCGGATAAACGAGAGAGCATTGCATTCGTAGACGAGTTCTTCGCAATAAAACGGCTCAAGGTTATACGTTTTGCATTCGTTAAAACGAAAACGTTTTTCGCGAGTAGTAAAATATATAACGCCATTTATCATTTGCACTTGGTCTCTCGATGCGCCACGAACGAATAAAACAGCCCGGCGCTTTAATGCCGCATATAACTCGAAGCGCCATTTCGAGGGAAGCCCCGACGATCGCCTAAAAAGTCAAGCGCACCGCGCGGAAAGAAGGCAGCTCGTTAGCGGGTCCTGAAAAAGCGAACGACCGTCGTCGGTGGCCGATCGACGTCTGAGCCGCGGCTCGTTACTTTACGTCTTCTGTATACGTATACATACACACTCGCGGCGATCCTTCTTGCTCGCTTCTTCCCCCCTTCGATCGTGTGTTCCGCCTGCCCGGAAGTGCACAAGGCCTCTCGGTTCTCTCTCTTTCGCATTCAATGTAAATACGAAAATTCCCGCGGCGAGGAGCTCTCGGGCACTGCACGTGCGCCAACCGCATGCACGCACGGCGACGATGACGAGCGGCGAGGGGGGGGGGGGGGGGGAACCAGGGGCAAGGACACCCGGCCGCCGGCGGTCGCGCGAACGTTTTAGGCGCGGGGGGGGGGTGGATGTGTTTACCGGAAGAGGGATGGTTTTTTGATTGAGCAATATATCGTTGGCGGCGTTCTTTCGTGCAAGTTGTGCATTATTCGCTCGCGGAACAATATTTTTTTAAGTTTTACTACGCGTTGCGAGCGGTATTACTTTGCGCAACCACCTGTCGTCTTATGCATCATAAACCTTATTAATAGAAAACCAGCCTCGAGCTCCTCCACTTTTTCCCCAAATTAACCAAAGCCACAAAAATATTATAAGCAAGTCAAGGAAAGAAGGCCGTAAAGCTTTCAGGAGCGTGGAATCGGCGCGGCCTGCTTTTTTTTCCCTAAATTCAGAGCGCACCGCCGCTTATTAAACATCGGCGCGAGATCCGGACGAGAGCCATCGACTCGCGGCTGCTGGCCCACTTCGCGTCGACTCGGACGCCTCGCGATGCAGACGCGATTGTTCGCGCCGGATTCCGCGGCCGACAACAAATGCATGCTCCCCGAGCGATCGATCCGG
The DNA here is from genome assembly GCA_035582975.1 of Ormyrus labotus. Classification (NCBI taxonomy): domain Eukaryota; kingdom Metazoa; phylum Arthropoda; class Insecta; order Hymenoptera; family Ormyridae; genus Ormyrus; species Ormyrus labotus. The sequence continues at coordinate 33,746,515 of JAWWEO010000001.1, read as the reverse complement.
ACGATCTAACGGTTTCCCCGCGGCGCGCCGGGGACAATTAAAAATTAAGCGAGCACGATTGGGGGATGTATTGGCGAAGATCGGAGATTAATGGGTACCGGCGAGGTGGGATTCGGGTGCGATTTTTGTTTTGGCTTGTTTTCGTGTTCGCTTGTAAACAGTTAGCCTGTAAATCATGGCTAAATTATAGTGTAATTACAGTTTTAGATAAGAAAGATAGGAAAGTCGTTTATCTCGAGGTATTTAGGTGACTTTGTTTAGATAATTTAACTTTATCTGGCAAAATAGAATTATATTACTCCGCGAACCAAATAATCATCGCCCTTTAAAGTTTTTCTCAATTGCCAACCGTTATCTTCGCGAGATGCAAAACGTGCAAAATCGCGAAAATTATAAATTACACGCAGCTAAAACTCGCTACAAATTATGAACGAGTTTACTTAACGGTAAGAGCCACTAATAATCAAACGCCCCATCAACACGTATAATCAAAATTCATTACCTGCAAACGGCTCTCTCAAAAACAGGCAGCCGCAATGATCGACAAAACCGCGCTACTTTCCATCCTCCTCGAGAAAAAAAAAAACAAAGCACCGCGGCACCGAAAACTTTTTCCCCCCGTACCGGCGTCAATAAAATACCGCGGAAAATTAGAATCGCGCCCGGCCTAATATCCTTAAAGGCCAGTAAAACTTTATCGTCGCGGATTTTTCCGCGGAATTTTAGAGCCGATCTGCTCCACTTTACATGCGCCGGACACAAAACTTGCCCACCGGCTCCTCGGGCAGAAATAATAAAGCGCTTTTTGCACGCCTCGTCGGATAGGAGCCAATTGCCAAAGAGAGAGAGAGGGGGGTTCGCGCGCAAAGTGTACTGCGAGGAGAGCCTAATTGTTCCACATTTCAAGGTCTGCCGTCGCGAGAAAAATGCTCGCGATATGCGCGTCCGAGTGTGAGAACGCGGCTTTGTTTCGCTTCGGCTTGGAGCTTCTTTTTTTTTAGCGCTATCTGGTTTAATTAGTTTGGGCTTCGGAAACGTTAAAGTTTGCGCTTTATTTATGAATCCGGAATTTTAGGAAGATCTTTTTAGGTAAAATAATTATAATTAGTTTCTCCGAGGTTTAAATTATATATTTCTATTGTTTCCAGGTACTTGAAATAATTCGCGCATTCACGTAAATTTAATACGATTTTATAAAAGAACTACACCAACGATTACGACTTATTAACAAGGCCTCGTAAACTTCGCATTTTTACCTTTATTAATCTAATTAATTAAATTAGAGAGGCTTATAAACCGAGGACTCGGCCGACATAAACTCGAGCTATCTCGCAGTCGTTTCAAATAAACCGCGGCGCGCGCTCCCCGACAAAAAAAAAGGTAAAGAAACCGAAATCTCAATAAACTTGCGCGCACGCAGATAGACGCTTGCGTACCCCGTCGCATTTCGCGGCAGCGGTGCAGCCGATAATTTTTCTCCCCGCGAGAGTCCCGGTCAGGGGGAGGGGGAAAAAAGGGCAAAAACGCGCGGCAACAAGTGTGGATCTCTCTCTCTATCCCGACCTGTTCCTCGGCTCTCTCTCTCTCTCTCTCTCGGCTGCGCGATAAACTTGTCCTTAAAGAGTTATAAGAGTCGACGACAGATTAAGTAAGCCGCGGCGAGCATTCTCGCGCGCGGCTCCGTTGACTCTTGACCGCTGCGGCTGCATATTACGCTTATCGCCGCGAAGCCCGAGCGATTTTTTAGCGAGCGAGCCAAGCAGAGGGCCCCGAGAGGTAATAGACTTACGGTGTTTCTCGCATTTTTAGATGCGCGGAGAGAGAGCTGAGAAATTTCATTGGGGGTTAAGAGCTGCTTGTCTTGAGGTACGAATATATATATTTTTGCTCGCTCGCGGACGAGCGATTTTTGCGGTTGGCTTTTTTTTTTATCTTGATGGAAAAGTGGAGATTTATTATAGATTTTTGTTTTTCGCTGCTGGGATTTCAAAATTTAAACGCGATTATTTAAAATATCATCGGGTTTATAATAGAGATAGCGCATAGTATGCTGTGTACTTAAAAACAAAAGGATATCGTTACTTCGAAATTTTATTTTATGAAAGTGCAATTATATTAGCATATAATTAGCATCAGCAGCGTATAATTATTTGACTGTTTTATAGTGATTTTAAAAATAAATAATAAGAATGACGTTTTAACATCAGCAATCACTAATTATTATTTAATAATTCTGAATATTTAATATATCATAATAATTAATTAAAGTTCAAAGTTCATTATATTCATTATGAACAATTCATTATTATTCAAAAGCTTGTTAATTAATTTTCTCCCAGAGATAATTAGCGTTTGATAAATGGGAGTCACTTTTTTTAAAACCAACCTGACAGATTTCTCTCCCGCACATCGACACTAGAATTACTTTGACAAAAATTAAGAAAACCTCATCCGCAGAACATGAATGTCATTCGATGTAAATTCACGACGGAGACTTTAGCAGCTGAAAAGCCGTAAACATAATCTTTACGGTCATTATGTAAAATAATGTAATTGAAGCCTCGCAAAACAAACAATTTATCTTCATCACTTCTCGACGAGCTTTTTCGTTATTTACGATCCTTAAATCCCCGGCGTTTTCCTCAAAAGAAACGAGCAAACTTCCGCTTAAAAATCCAATCGAGTAGCCCAAATCGAACTCTCAATCTCTCATTATTCAATGCCACCTAAAAAGACCTTGCAAAAGCTCTCGGCTGCTTAACCCTAATATCCCTCGGCTCGATAATTTGAATAATGCTCGCTCTCGCGTACGATCGCAAAATGAACAAAAAAAAAGCAGAGGAGAGGAGAGGCACACCGACGTCGGTATATTATCGGTGGGTGCAAAAAGGGGGAGAGAGAGAGAGAGAGAGCGCCGGTTTATGCTAATGCCAGCCGCTTTATCGCCTAAGCGTATGTACGCGCGTTAATTTGTCGGGCTCGGGGACGTAAATTTGCGCGGCAGCGGCGGCCAACGTCCAGACGTTCGTTTTGGCGCGCGAGTGACGCGAGAACTTTCGAGGGGGAGATTGCGGGCTGACGAGCGGCTGTTTGTTTCGCGGTTTAACGGGGGGAGAAAATCGAGGAGCCTTTCATTAAACGCAAGAAAAACTGTCGGCTGGGGGGGGGGGAGGTGATAATGAAATTTTGCTGTTCTCTTTGGATCTGATTAAACTTTCCGAGTATTTCAGACGCTTTAGCAGGCTGAAGTGAGTAAAATTCAATTTTAATGTAATGGACTAGTATTTATTTTCATTATTCGAATCGTGCTTTTGGTAGTGACAATTATAGTTATGTCCTACTATCCCGTCTCTTTCGCGCGAAGAAAATAAATAAATATTCCATGATACTCTGCAATGCACAATTCAAGCGTGAGAAGTTAATTGAATTAGTAAATTTTGATATTCAATTAAAATAAAATGCGCAACATATATTTATTGAACCTATACGTCTTCAATTCATAACGCATTTTTCTCCGGTAATTAAATTGAATTGCTCTTATTGATAGCGCGAGACTTATCATTTTCCTTTAAACCTATAAATTTAACAAATGGATATGCAAATGAAATCAATACGATAAGAGGCAGTCGAGTAAAACGCATTTAAACTTCCATTGAAAAAGGTTTAGTGCCAAACCAATTAGCAGCGCCTTTTCAACCGAGCATTCATTAGCATCCATTTGCATTCGGGAAAAAGTATGAAAAATCGCTAATAATCGTTGCAAACCTAATTATTTACAAGTCATCGGGCGTAATGCAAATAGTGGATAGTTTATTACAGAGATGAAAAATCTAGAAGCGTCCTTTAGCTTTATTTTTCAATATTCATCTTTGAAGTGTTGAATGGGAGTTATTATTCTTGACGCATCGATCATCTGGTACGTCTGACAGTCAATTTATACTTGCAATGGCGATTTTGAAGTAGGTTATTTACAACGATGTTTTTACGACATTGTAGACTTGTTTAGCGTCAATTTTTATGAATTTCCAGAATATGTAAAGGTTAAATTAGCGTTTTTAAAAATGCCATTTAGATGTAAATGAAGCTCGAAAATTAGTAGAGAGTGCATGTAGGAGACAGCAAAAGTGAAATCTGAAAATGGCGTAGATTATAAATTCTAATTTTGTTTTTTCGGCCTGTCACTTACTCCTTAATGCGGCTCCAAAGCGTTCATTAACACTTTTGATACGACGCAATAAACTTCTGTTCGTTGCCTTACTTTATTTGTATTTATTTATCACTGGAACAATTATTATTGCGAACTCGCATCGCTTATTAGTTCGGCTCCCTTTCTCCGACACAGATTTTGAATCAAAATTATAGCTCATTACTAAGGCAATAAAATTTTCTACCCGACGAGTCGCGACGAAGTCTGTAATTTATTTTCGCAGAATTTTTTTTTTTTCTGTCCATTTTTACCGAATCTCAGAATTAAAGAAAATTCGGGAAAACCGCAATTTGCGCGCATCCTCCTAATAATTACCAGTACTTTATCGCCACGAACCTTTAGAAAGTCTGTCTCGTAAAGCACTCAAACAATAAATAATAGAAAGTAAACACCCAATAATCCACGAAATTTATCTGCACCTCCGTTTCCCTCCGCGAAGCTCGACTTCCTCGATTCGAACCAAAAGCGTCTTGTCCTTATCGTCTCCGGATTATCCACTTCCCCGCGTAAAGTTCCGCTCGGCGACAATGCGACTCGCGAGCGGGAGCAATAATCGGAATTGGGTCGTTTCCTTGGCCGGGGAACGAGCCGCAATACGCAATTCGCTCTGAGCCAATTCGTGGGCCTCGTATAATGAGCCATTCCTCGAGCGCTTCGTGCTTGCGGCAGATGGATGGGTTACGTGCGCGGAGGGGAGGCGCGATCATTCAATCGCTGCGTCATCTCTGTTTGGAGGAGGGAAGGCTGGAGTCGAGCTTTTTTCGGGCGCCGAGGAATTTCGGGATGCGAGGTTGCGGAGAGGAAATTGGTTTTGCCGCCGGGTGGAAGTGGGCGTTTTGTAGATGCTTTGTCGGATTTTTATTGGGGAAAAGCTTCGGGTGCTGCATGTGAGAGCTCGAAATCTGATAAACCTGTAGTTTTTTTAGGAGTTGCATTGGGTTTACAAACGTGTGAAACGGTAACAATAGTATTAGTTGAATAAGGCGTTTCATCAATGGCCAGATTACTTTCGATAAGATCGATTATCTACCAAAATAAGGTATTGAAAAAGGCTAGTTACTTTACAAATAAGAATGAGTGAAATAATTTTTGTATTTCATTGCAAAACTGCATTTTCGCGCGTCGAGCCGCGAGATAAAGCAGAAGAAAACAAGACTGTCGAATAAATCAGGCGTTTCCGCGATAGTCCAGGCGAGCTTTTTCAACATCAGCCCACTTTCGCAGACTCGCCATCGATTTTCTGAAAAAGCCCTCTCTCGCGTCTAACACCTAAGTGCGATTCATAATCTAAGCGAAGTGTACGCCCAAAGCCCAGATAACAATGAAGGTGCGGCTCTTACGGCACGATCTCATCCCGTATCTCGATCTCGTTTCTTCGTTATGCCGGTGTCTATGCCCTCGAAACAACCGAACTTTGGGCGGAGCTCGTCGATCGGAAATTCGGCCTCTTGCGATGAAGAAAAAAAAGTCGCTCAATGCGGATCGCAACTGTTAACGAGCGAATTTTGCACGAATTTAATGTCGCTTAAAAAATTTTGAGACTCTGTGACCCTCTCATTTTTAATCAATATTAGTCCTACTCACAAGGAGAGTGTATGCCATTTGGGTAATGGATTTTCCTGTAACTTTGGAATATGTTTTCTAATGTTAAAATATGAAGGAAGCCGCATCCGTTCGGCCTAACGCTTGATTTTTCAAAAATTATGTGCTTTTTTAGCGAAAATCTGAGAAAAATTAATTTTTGTTTAATCACGTATAACTTCTCAACTATTGATGATACAGTATTTTAACTATTGGCATGCGAAAGGTGAGATCAAATCCTATCGATTAACAAAAATTACATCAAAAAATCTTTATTTGTTCAAAAGTTATAGTCAAACAAAGAATGACCATTAAAATAATATAAAAAATCTACTTGTGTAATTTTAGCCTAATTTTATTGCAAATTTTTATTTAGCTATAACTTTTGAACAAATGAAGACTTTTTTTTTTTGTAATTGTTTTTAATCGATAGGATATGATCACACCTTTTGAATTCCAATAATTAAAATAACTGTACCATTAATAATTGAGATGTTATACGTGATTAAACAAAAATTGATTTTTCTTATACATTTTTGCTAAAAGAGCACATAACTTTTGAAAAATCGAGCGTTAGGCCGAACGGACGCGGCTTCCTTCATACTTTAACATTAGAAAACGTATCCCAAAGTCCATTACCCAAATGCTCTCCTTGTCAGTAATTCTTACTTCCCTTCTGCTACAGCAATAAAAAAAAAAAAAAAAAAAAAAAACGAGCCCTCTTCCGGAAGAGCAGCTCTCGTCCATAAATCCGCGGCGGGTGATATAATTCCGCCATTACCCCGGGAGAAATTTCACATGTATCAAAGCGTGACTCAGCGCGTGGCGGCGGCGACCGCCGGATTTTTCGCTCCCGCGTGCAGATTTAGAGAGTAGATCCGCAAAGAGTCTCCGGGAGCGTCTAGTCCGGTCTCTCCCGCGAACTCGCGCGCGCCGCGTGGGCAGAGGAGCCGGTCGGATTCTACCTGCCGGCTGGGCTATCCGACGCCTCTCCTCTGCCCACGGTTGTTACGCGCCAGAAGGGCCGTTTCTGCGGAGATCGGGGGTGATAGGCGGCGTTTCCTCGCTGCTGTGTGGGCTAATTTAGTGCCTCGATGGGTGACCGATATTTTTTTTTTTTTTTACTGGGTGCTGTTGCGTAACGGGTTTGGAAACTGTTGGTTTTGGTCGATGTTAAAGTGGAGAGATTGGAGGTTTTGAAGAATTTCTCATTTCTATCTTCCTTTCAAATTCACATTTTGCAAATGAAACTATTATTAAGGTGCACTGCTTTTAATGATGATGAAAATGCTGTCAGTTTTTGCTGATGGTAAATTTCTCTTCATTAATCAAAACGTAAAACATCTTGTAGCTCATGTTTTAGCAATGTAATATCATCAATGTTTGATTTCATAAATTTCGAAAACTTTCTCTAAAAATGTGAATTCGTTACATTTGCTTAAGTTACCTTTATCTGTATTACCGAGAGTTTAATAAAACGATAGATAAAAATTTCAATTGATACCCCAAGCAATATATATTTGCTTTTTATTAGTTCAGTTTTCCGAATCAATTACAGGCTATCCAATTTCAGCAATCGAACAAAAATCCACGCAAAATTAAACCTTGCCCAATCAATTTCCGCGCCGTAAATTTTCCCGCTTTCAATTAAAACCTCTTCCACTCTCAAAATCCAAGCCCGGTATCCCTCGTTCAACCGATCCACTCGTTCACCCGAATTCCCGCATCTCCCAAAACTCGTCGCGTTCCGCGTCGTCTTGCGCGCGGAGCGTCGCAAAAACCCGCTCTCCGACAGCCGATCGAGTCGGAGAGCTCGAATAAGCGAGAAAGCCCGAGAGTCCCGTGGCGGTCGTCGGAGAGATCGATTTTCGTCTGGCGTCTTGCGCCACCGACTGCGTATACAAACGCTGCGGTGACGCGGAGAGCGCCTCTCCGCTTTCCGTATGTGGAAACTGCACGGTGCTTTTTCGAAAATAGACACCCGCGACGGAGCTTTCCTCTGTATTTCGAGAGCCGGGAGGAGGCTGTCGGTTTATATGGGAGCTGGAATGGGTTTATTTTCGGGTTATTGCCTGGAGGATCCGGGGTGTTTTAATGCGATAGAGTGATTTTGTTCAAATAACGGGCTTGTTTTTGAGCAACGAGAACGATAAGTGCTAAATAATTGATGAAAGCGAGCGCGGATTTGAAAGCTACGCGGAGTTAAAGGGGAAATTGTAAATGACGGCGTTTCGTAATGGTATCAAATTATTCATGTAGCGATACTCCATATTCAATATGTTCCCATTACGCGGTGATCAAAATTCATAGCAACTTATTGAATATTGGATAAATCTTATTCGCTGATGTCGCGGCGTAGTTTACCTACTTTGGCATTTCTAGTTTTAAAATCATTAGACTCGATTACTTACTTTTAAATATCTCTTCCCTCAAATAATTTGTTCCCTTAAATAATAGTTTCGAAAAATGCACAAAAACTCGAACACCGGAAACCAGGTACGCAGATTTTTCGACTTTTTCCGCAATCCGATAATAATAGACGCACATGTCGCAGCTGCCGTCGAAAGGCCTCTCATTAAATTGTCCGTACAGTGAAACTTCAGAAGCAGTTTTTTACATGACTCGGCACGCGCCACGCTCCATCCCGTACACCACTTGACACGTTCGCCGCGCCATCGGTCAACTCGTTATATCCGCGGCGGTAAACCCCGATTTTTCCGCGAAACATTCGAACCAATAAAGAAGAAAAAGTGTGCTGACCTTAACGCCGAACGAGGCCTCGTAGCCGCCCTTGCCCTGCATCTGGTTCTGGATGGCGTTGAGGTGCTGGCTGGCCATGTCGAGGTCGCCGGTGCCGATGTGCCCGGTGTGCTGGAAGTTCGTCGGGGCGCCGATCATGCTCCGGTCTATCCTGAGCCTCGGCTGGGGCCTCTGCCGCTTGCTGCGCGCCCCCGGGCGCTGCTGGGTCAGGCAGCACGTGAACCACTGCACCCAGACCTCGCCGGTGCTCGCCATCTTGCTCGCGCCGCCCTTCTTCTGCGCCGTTTTTGCTGACTTTGTGGAGCCCCGGGACCGATCGGATCTGAGGAGAAAAAGGGGCGCTCTCGTTAGTTTTTTTTAATCTTGGCGGGAGAAGAATAATTGAGTTTCTTTGCAGTTGACACGGATTTCGATTTTTGTCCCGTGAAATTGTCAAATTTATTAACTTTCTATAGAAACTTTGTAATAAATAGAATTGATGATAAACAAGAGGAGACACATTAATTAGCTGTTCAAAATTTTAGTTTTAAATTATGGATGTTTCAAGAATAATAATGAATTATTAATGAAGCCTTGTTCATTGTTGCGGAGAGACAAATATTGATCACAAACAGTTATTTTTTAATACTACATAATGAAATTTTCCAACTTTCTAAATACACAAATTACGAGAGATATTTTATTCGCCGCTTATTTAAGAAGTTACCAACAGAATCCTGTTAGCCATGATTGCTCGTTAATTATTATTCAGTTTTTTCGTAATCAATTACAAAGTGCCTCGGAGCCACTTGAATGCAAAGTGTACCTGCTCCGCTTTTTTACCGAAGCCCATAATAATCGCACATCTTAAATATCAAACAATCCTCCTGCCATTCTCATAAACGGGGAAAGCCCCCTCTCGACAGCTGTGAGAAGCGGCGATTAACATAATGCGGCGTTTAACCTCTAATCCCCGGCCATTAGAATAACTCGGCGCGCAGCCGAACGAAACGAAACTCGGCGCGAACGAAACAATGCGTCGGCCGCAAGAAAACCTCCTACCTGCCAACCCTCGATATAAAACGAAACTCGCGCGCCGTCGCGTAAAAACACAGCCGTCGAGAGAGAGAGAGACGCCAGATATTCGCTCTCGATTCCTCGCCGGCAAAAAGCCAGGCGATTAATCCGCCCGGGACTAACGGGACGTTATGCGCGATATATAATAGACACAATGCCGAGAGTCGCGGATGTGCATGTATACGTACAGTTAGCGCGCGCGGATATATTCCGGCTTAATTGCGGAGGCGCTGCGCTCCTAATGACGCGGCGAAGGGCGGAAAAAAAGTTCGCTTCGAGCGAGCGCGTTTATTCGCGATGATTTAAACGCGGGCGAGGGGGGGGGGGGGGCAGTGACGTTCGGCTGTTAGGCAGATCGGACGCCGAGATTCGATGCTCGACGGCGGAGGCTTCTTTCTTTCTTTTTTCCTCTAATTATGCTGTTAGGGACCGTTAGAGCTGCGTTATGGATTGATTAGGCTTCGAACCGTTAGCCGCTGGGGAGCTGAGTACTGGGTATTTAGTACTTCGTTCGAGGTACGGGCTATCTCGTGCGTTCGGATCTTGAGATTGTAAGAAGGACAATGGACGGGCTGTTTGGCGGTTTTTCCTATGGCGGAAGGTATTTTTGCTGTATTAAGAAAATATATTAATTTAACTGATTGAATATCATTGACATTTAATTGAATTTATTATTAGAATGTGCGCCTGGAAACTTTAAAAATGAGTTTGCACTTTTAGATTTTAATTAAAATTTCTTTTATGGCGAAATTTAATTAAAGCTGGTGTGTATACGTAGAAGAATCTGCTGAGAAGACGTTTATCCAAGGGTAAGAATTCACTCAGAGTAGGTAAACCATCTATAATGGAATTGACAAGAACTATTCAAATTCCTTAAAACTACTTGGAATCTTCTCATCAAACATTCGATAACCTTCTGACTATGTAGACCTTTTCTTTTTCCGCCAAGTTACTTAAAGGTTTCCTTGGTAAATTCAAAGGATTCATCCTTTCTTCAATCGAAGATAAATGCGATTCCTAAAACTACAAGTTTGATTACTTACAAAACAACTATCCCCCTTCCAGTTGCAGAACTCATCAGCCCAGCGAAGAAGCTCGCTTCCTGAAAAGCCGCGGCGAGCGGCTCATTTTCTCCCTCCGAAAAAGGGCAGGAGGAAAGAGGGGGGGGGGGACTGTTCCCGTGCGCCAGATATCCCCGCATTGTTAGCGCGGAAGTACGACGCGGCCGAGATTTACCGGGCTCGATTAGGACGTCGCGCAGGTGTTAGGAGCGCGCGCATCCATCGCCTTTGTCTCGCGGGGCAACGGGAAAAGCGGCGACGAGCTCCGTTCCTTTTTCGTCGGCTTCGCGCGCGCGGATAATGACGTCTTCGCTTTGTCCCCCGCCGCGCGAGCGTCTCGCCGCTGTTTCGGAAAAGCGACGGGGCCCGAATGGCGGGCTCGGTGCTTTAATGGACGTTGAGTGTCGGCCTGAGTGATGTGCTTGTTTCTTTTTTTTTTTAGCGATTTTTAGCTGTTTGTTTTCTGTTTTTTTTTTTAAAGGTTTGTGTCGATCTTTATAGAGTTTGACTGTAGCGAGTCAATCAACTTTTCGTTGACTCGCATTTTTTATATAAAAGGATTATTATCCTTCAAGTGTTTCCGTTCATCTTTTTGCAAAAAATCCAACTGCATTACTGCAAGAGGACAGTAAAGAAAAGACCGGAAGGCGAAAATTATTCATATGATACATTTTAAAGTTCAAATTGCCCTTTTGGACATAATAAGTTTATAACAGACAATCCGAGCACTTTAGGGGCTGCGGATTTCCGTATGTCCGAGTACTTGCAGCTTCTTAAATTTGCATGTAAAAAGAGCAAGACAGCAATATTGTACGTACATCGTTGTCAAAAAATCACAGTCAGCCTCGCTGTTTTCTAATTTAACGTCCATTATAACCGCACTGCGACGTTATTAATGTCCCTTTCATTTTTTCCGCCTTAACCAGCGATATTCGAAAGGCAGGACAGAAAGCCACGATAGTCGCGCAAAACTATCAGATAAGGCTCGATTAATCTCGCGCCTATCGACGAATCTCTCTCTCTCTCTCTGCGAGCTACAGCATTATTTTGATAAAAGCCGTCGATATACCGCTCTCTGGGCGGCACGCACCGAACGCCGAGTGTATCGAGCGTTTTTCCAAAAAGGCATTAGTCAACGTCAGAGGCTCGGATCTCTCGACGCGCCATCGGGAGCATAAATAACCAGGGCCACAATACGGCGCAACGTCGTAATCGTTCGCCGGCCGCTCAACACCTGAATCGCGCCGATCGTCGGTTTCGGAGTCCTTTCGGCCCGGTCATTTTTCTTTCGTCGCGGCTCTGTGTACGTGTTTTTTTTTTTTATATTCAATCGCGGAGTTTGAATTTTTGAGCGGGAGGTTGATTAATTCGAGCGCGCGGGGAGATTGCTCAAGAGTCGTTGACTTTGGAAAATAGAAATGAATAGGGTTTTCTTTTGCAAAACGTATCGAATGAGAGATTTAATTAGCGGCTGCGGCCGCAAAGCGATAAATACAGCAGTTACTAAACGTAAATAACGGGGAGTTATGAACTTGTTTAATTGTAGCTATCGACGTTAACAGCAGGGTTTCCAAGTGAAAGAGGGGTTCAATAACGCTAAATAAAATTCGATATTGTATACTGAACGGGCAGAAAATTGAATTTTCGCAATCCAATTATAAATTGGAACCAGCCGACAAGCTCACACATCATTGAAAAAAAATGCCTCGAAAATCAGCTCCCTCCCGAAACGAACCTCTCGGTACCCCCTCGTTTCCCACCGACAATCGCGGCAATCAAGCAGCAGCGGCAAAACAATCGGCCCGTCCCGCAGACTCTTTAGCCTTAGCTCGTTGCCCTCGGCCAAAAACAGCGGCGTCAGCCTCGCCGCGCGCAGCAGAAAAGCGTCGAGTCGACCTTATTCGGGCGGATATGCCGCCGGGGGCCTCGTTAAACAAGAGGCGTCGCGTTCCCAAGAGCGGTAATCGCATAGGAGAGCAGTGGGCCGCTTCACACCGCGAGATAATGCCCGAGCTCTGTGTAAACAGGGCCACTTTGTCGGGTTGCCGCGGTTTGCCGACCGATGCCGAACTGGTGATATCGAGGCTCTGCGTTTCGTTTGCAGTGGATCGACTTGTTTTTTAAGAGGGCTGAGAGCGTGGCTGGATTTTCGGGAGTAGGTATTGTATTAGAGGGCGAGGCTGGGCTGCTTGGGTGGGCGAAATTGGAGGGATGACGAGAATTGCTAATTAGAGCTCTGCTAGTTTGCTTTCGGGTCTGATGAAGAGTCTGAGGTCGTAAAGTGGAGAATGACGCTATGGAGTTTTTCAGAGCCTTCTATTTGCAAATTAAGGATTGTTTCAAAGGAGAAATAAATAATAAATGAAAATGTAAACTTTTCCATTGTAAGATTCAAGGTTGACTTTATCTCGGCTATAATAGTCAAGTACGCTAATATTTCGGTATCACGGGATGATCTTGAAAAGGCAGAAAATGCTTATCTAATAACTGGTTTACCGGTAAATCCAACCAAAGAAACTTGTTCCACATCTCTTAATATAAATGAGTCACTATCTTTCAGACTGCTCCAAATCTGTCTGCATAATTCTTGTTCTGAATCTTAAATTCTCCCTCTATAGACCGAAATAATCCTTATATATATATTATCAAATTGAAGTCAATAACACACATCATCGCGAGTAACTACATCCTTTAACCACGCATCATTTTCATACAGTCTTGATAAATTTAAATGATCCACTTTAATCGACGCCTTCGTTTCAGCTGCAATTCGTACACTTCGAACCAAAGTTATCATCCGAAAAATCAAAAGATCCCCGCTACAAATGCGTTTCCTCGCAAAAGCCCCGCCCCCCTTTTTTCGCCCCGTTCCCCCGATAAACAAATCGAAGAAGGTCAGTCCCTGAGCACCGCGTCGGGCCGACGCGCGAAAAGGCCGCCGCCGCCGCCGCCGCGGCAAGAGCAAGTTAACCTGCTTATCTAAAACAATCGGCGCGACTGGCGGCTCTCATGAGTGCAGCTCGCTCTCGGCTCTCTGGCCCAGATCTCCTAATAAACAAATCGCGAGAGCGAGCATGCATATTCAGCCGGATGCACGCCGGTGGCTTTTCGCCGTGGGCCGCCTCTCTCGCGTGCGAGGCTGCCTCCTTTGTCCCCCGAGCGAGGACTCGGCACGAAGTAGATCACAAGGGGAATCCCCCCCCCCTCCCTGTACGACGACGGGCGACTTGTCGCCGCGAACCCGTTAGTCGGAGACGCGCCGATGCTTTAAAGCGTCACGTTTTCTTGGTACACGTACGCAGCGTGTGTGTGTATGGAGAGGATGGCTGGGCAGGATTAAAGGCTCCTGCGCGGAACGGATAATTTCCGGCTGCCCGGAGACGGGAGCCACTGCGGCGAGAGGCGATTGCAGTTTTTTTCGAGGCTGCGGTTTTCGGGGCCTTCGGCCGGCTTTGTTCGGGAGAGGAGGCTGATCGCGAGGGTGTTTACTTGTTGTTAGCGAAGAAAAGACAAATAAAACTGGTTTTCAAGTTGATGAATCAAAAAAATTTACATGCCTGATGTTAGTAAAAATTTATTTATAGCACGAAAGAAGATAAGAATCTTGACGTGCCCCTTATGGATTTAAACTGATGAAACTTTATGATTCAGTTATATACTCCGGATGACAAACGGTAATAAAAAAAAAGCTATAAAGAATATTAAAACGGTACACGAACTAGTATACAAATAACTTCGTTTAAAGCGTATAAAGTCATTACTTTAATACGCTTTTAACGAAGCTGAATTGCGCGTCCATAGATTCTCAAAGATGGTGGTCTTTACGTCAAGAATTTTAGTATCTAAATGACATTTTATCAAACCGATTGTTTCTACGTTTAAATTATTATTATAAAATAAAAAATCGTTTCTGTTTTTAATCTTAAAAATGAAGATACAAACGTTATACTTCTCTTCAACGAATGAAAATTTAAAAGCTCCGCTCGTCAGAAACTATAGAAGGGTGTTCTAGAATTTCAGCGAGAGCACGAACGGAATTTTTAATAAAAGCTATTGCCACCGGGCACCGAATTTGATAAGCTATGCAAATAAAGACAAGGCGGGGCAGTACGAGGCTCGAGTCGGGGCAGGGAGTGCCGGATAATACGTTAAAAAGCTTGAAAAATAGGGTGGAATGGAAGGTCGAACGTGGAATACAAATAGATCCGATACCCCGAAATACCGGGGGAGAATTGCAGAGGCTAGAAAACGTAGATGCGAGGCGATTCGTGTATATCGGAAAAACCGGCGGTAAAAAGCAATTGCTCGGAATTAGTCGAGGCACCATCAAAGGAGGGAAGAAAGGGCTTCGCAAGAAAAATGAGCGGGTAATCTGGACTGCAAAGGGCTGGATCGCGAATCCTTTGAGGGAAGGTAAATAGAGAACGACCGCCGAGGGAGGATGAATGGACGCAAGAATCGGAAGGGCCGAAATTAATAGGCAGCTTACGAGGGTAACAAGAGAGGTTTATATACGTATATATGTATATATAGCCGAGTGTGTACTTGCACGTGAGAAGGCTGTGAGGAAGAAGGAAAAAGTTAATTCGGAGGGCTCGAATATTTTATTAGGATATAAAGGTTTCATTGCGAAGGCTGTATCGAGAAGTGCATTTTTTTTGTCAACGACTTTGTTGAATAAACACGATTTTATTTGATTATTAAAGACGATGAGGTATAAAATGATAAAGAGATTTTATTGGTAACATAAAATTAGAAATTTATATGTTGAAAGTAAATTAAACCTCGTTCACAGAAGATAACAATTTGCAAACGCAACTCTTGCGGTGTACGTCAATAGATACTTTTTGATTTACGGCAATTAACGCAATTAGAAATGAATCAAGATAAACTTCAGCGACCTTACAAAATACCACAACGATCAACCCTGAACTTCTCCGAAGCAATCAGAGCCGCGAAGACGAGCGTAAGCCGCTCTTTACGATCGTTCCCGAAGACAATCGCAAGTCGAACAAACGAAATCAATAAAGCGCTCGGCTCTCCCCCCCAATAATATATAACTATATCCTCCGCGCCGCGGCTAAAAATACGTCCTCGCGTTCACAAAAGAAGCGCGAGCCTCCCGCTAAAAATAGCGGGCCCGCGAACGAACGACTTTGCCTATAAAACGGCCATCCATTACCGACGGCCGACGGAGGGAAAGAGGCGCTGAAAAAGGGCCCCGGAGCGTCGGAGGTCGGCGACGATTGTAACACCCCCGTGTCTGCCAATCGCCGACGTTTACGGTAAACGGTTTTTCATTGCTCGCGCCGAGAGGAGAGACGGACGACGAGGACGTTCGGATGAATGGACGCCGAGTTTTGCGAAGATGGAGTTTACTTATGGTAATTAGGAGGCTGCTTCGGGCTTTTGTGTCTTTATTGAGATTTATTGTTATGAAGACTTCATTGTCGCGGCTTTCTGTACGGTTATTGTTCGAATCACGCTGACCGTTTAAAGGCACTTTTTACTTCGAGCGATTAATCTTTCGCGCCGCAGCGTGCGACGTTTATTTCTTGATTAATTGGCTTTTAATGATGAAAAAATAATTAATGCAGATGACAGTTGAGCTAAAAGCGTATCGAGGAACAATTATGCGGAGTAATAATTTTGAAATTCAGCCGTAATAAATAAAAATTAAACTTGTGATGAAATATATACTTGTGTGGTAAATAAATTTTTCTTATATATAACCGAATTACTATTTGAGTAATTTTAAAAAGTCGCGGTAATTTTCTTTTCACGATCATTTGAAGCAACGGTAATTAATCGTTTCTCCAAGTGCTATTTAACCCATTTTATTACTTTTCAATCACGCCGCAAAGCCCAAAAGCCTCGAACAATGAAACAATATTCGCTTGACATGCAAATTACCCTCCGACTAAACGAATATCCCTCCTCGTAGGTGGAGCACTTTCGGAAGTATGACTAACGGCCCGCCTCGAGAAACCGCCAATCGTGCGGAACGCGACTCTCGATGGATTAAACGAGCGCGCCGAAGACGAATCCGCGACACGTGACGCTCACAAAAAAACGCTCCGCCTGCCGAAAATAAACGAGTTTCCATTAGACTTTTAAATTCCTCGATTATTATTTGGAACGATAATATTCGCGAGAGTATCGCTGCTCAGAATGCATTGTCCGCGCCGGCCGAAATAATTTTATTGTGTGCAAATTAAGTGGAACGCGCGCATTTTAAAAGGGAAAACTGTTAATTTCATTGTTCCCCAGCGCCAGCTTTCACGAGAGAGGAGCGGGTAAACTCTCCTTTTTGTCGATTCTAACCCATCCGTAATCGCAGAATATCCTCGCCGAGAGGATCGATTATATAAAGGATCGAGGGGTTTCTTTTATGGAAAAGCCCTGGCTAAAATTGTATGGATGTAAGAGAAAACGTATATACCGAGAGACATTGCGTAAGAGCGCGCTGACTTTCTTCTATATGTAGGTTTGATCTTAACGTTAAACGAAATGTTTATATGCGACAAAAGGAATTATGTAACGATTATTCCGCGGCACGAATTAGCGACTATAAATTATAAGCGGATTACAAGCTCTACGATATTCTTAATTAAAGCGTATCGAGTTTATATAATGTCCGAAGTGCAGATCGTAATCTGACGTGTAGTAAGTGTACATTACTCATAAATTTATAGTAAATGGCGCTGGAAAAAATGGAATTTCTCATTAAATAGAGCTCTTGCGAAATCGGCTACTTGAATTCAGCGAAAAATCTTGATCCGCTCGCTATTAAACAAACTTTGTATCGCAGTATATCACAAAATCTTCCTTTCGAGCGAACCAAGACGTAGTTTTAAAAAGCACTTATTCAAAACGACTGTTAATGTCTGAATCGGCGAGCGAAGCTACTCCGAAGACAATGAAGGCGGGGAGCAAGTTTCCCTTATCTGGAAAACAGCGCGGGAGATGTAAGTGTAGCGCAGAAAATAATTCACCGCTTCGTATATCTGGGGAGAGCCGGATAAGACGGCAATTACGGAGCTGTTTGTAAATCATTCGCGCATTCGGAGTGCAGGCAAAACTGTTATATACTTGTCCGGCAAAACATCCTCGGGTTCCGCTACCGAGTTGAATTCTGCCCGCTGCTACATATATCGAGACTTCGCCGCGGGCAGGTCGTTTCGGTGAACGAATTCGTTATTAATGAGAGATCGTTTGTTCTCCGGTTTGAGCGGTTTACAATTAATAAATAATAATCAGTAGCTTCGGAACCGTTGTTCGTTTACTGTTAAAACCGCAAATCTTCCTTCGCGTTGAGGTAACTTGTATTTAATTTTCGTTCGAACCGAGCGATTCGTCGCGTAAACAAGAACCTTCTCAAAACACTTAATTCCTCAGCACGAAATAAAAATCCAACGCCGTGCAGAAAAGCACTCTGCCTGCGAAACACGGGCAATTTCCTTTGCTCTCCCGAGACGTGGCTCTCGAGAAAGCCGACGCCTCGGCGGCGCTGAGACTATTTTTCAGCGGCTCCTGCGCCGCCGCCGCCGACGCCGTTTCGGTTCGGGCATTAAACAAGTCTGCGCATAGGATCGCGTGCGAGCCGTGTAATTTCGAGGCATCTTCGAGTGGATGAATGATAATCGATTCGGTGCTTTGCAATTATGCAAATCGTCGCGGGGCTTTGTGCCCCCGTCGATTCCGGTTTCGCCGCGGAAAAGTCGGCCCCCCCCCCCTTTTTTTTGCGACGGTTTAACACTGAAAAATGGGAGATTTAATGCGCGCGATATCTGCCCTTTTTGCGTGCTCGTCTGTTTTCAGAAAAGTGACCGTGGTTTATTAACGCGAAGTGCGTAAGAATTTATTATTACACGCAATTCAAAAATCAGCATTTAGTCACCAAAATTTAAAAAATACAGATTGTATACAGTTTTAATTGCTTTTGTTCGGCTTCTAAAGAGAAAAAAAAGGACAAAGAACTTGAATACGCGACAAATTAAAAGCAGTCACACTTCACAACTTAAAGAGGTACGTTAAACGCGATTCAGGAACTTTTCGTAAAACCGCCTTTTACATAAGACCAAAAAGGCTCCGCTGAAATCCGTGTCGAAAAACGCGCCGCGAGCTCCATTCAACGTGTATATATATAAAAAGTCGTCGGTTCGGCGGCGGGCGACGAAAGCAGAAAGAAAAAAAAAAAAAAGGCGAGTAGTACAGCCTCCCGGAAAAATTTCGCCGCATTCGCCACACGCCGGGGAACAATATCAATTACGGATCGAGTGACGGAGAAAGCGTAACCGCCGCCGCGCCGATATGTATCGACGTGTATATATATATATAAGTGCGCGACTTACGAGAGAGCGAGTTTCGACACTCTGCCGATTTTCGGCTGGTCGTTTTTCAGGTGCGGTTATCCGCGATCGACCCTTAACCCTATTTCGGACCGCCCCGTTTTTCTGGGCCGTTTTTTCGTTCGCGAGGAATTGCGGTCGCCGAGGTCGATGCTGTTTTCGAAACGACGCGGGAAAGGAGAGGGATTTGATATTCGGTCTATATAGATTTATCGTGCCGGTAAAGATAAACTTAATTTTTACTATTATAAGCGAAACATACCAGTCTCGCACACATTCGGTTCCTTTATCACCGAGCCACTAAAACTAGCTTTCCCCCCGAAAAGCCCCGTAACCACGCTGAATCCTTAATTTATCGATCTCAAGCATTCGGGCGGGCATAATTCAATTACACGGTATTTCACTTACTTCACAATCTCGCAAAAGGACAAAAGAGCCCTCCTTATAAATCTCCCCGGCGGCGCGCGTACAACTTATGCATCTCCTCGGTACTCGGCCAATAAAACAGTACCCCCGTAAGAGACTCTCTCGGCTTTACGAGTCGCGAACGAAATAAGACGCTTTCGCCTCGGCTTCATTACCGCTCTTAAAATTAACAAAACCAACAGAGAGCCCGCGGAGCCTTAATTTATCCCGCGAGGACTTGATTCACGACGGGGTAAGCCGAGGAGACGCGCCGAACTCGTTCTCTCTCCACCGCCCGCGAAAAAAGGACGACGGCGCTTCGACACCCCCGCCCCCGCGCGCAAAGGCGCTGCCCGGTAAATTACGAGCGTCTTTATATCGGTCCGCCGAGTCGGTGAGTCATCCCGGACGCTCGAGGATATTCTCTCCTGCGGGGGTGAGGGCAGGCAGCTCGGGGGAAGGGAGGTGAAGGGTGCGAGTGGGAAGTCTGGAGGGGAAGTGACGCGTGGAAATTCGGGTCGATCGAGAGAGTTTTTCGGCTCGTTGTTTTCGACGATTTTGGATGGTGAGTAAGTCCGGTGAGTGTGGGAGGGTATTTTTTTTTTTTTTTTGGGAAAGTGAGCTGGTGTTGATGGGTGTTGGGTTGCGTAATAATCAATGAGCTCCTTATGAAGTTCTTAATGAAATAGTGTGATAACGAGGTTTAATAATAGGTTTCAAGCAGTGTTTTTCACTAAATTATATGCTGTGCGTCTGCTGGAAGAATTTTTAATTATCAGATCGTCGCGAATAATTCAATGCAGAATTTTTCAAACTCAGAAGTAAAAAGAGATACTTTCCTTAAAAAAAAAAACGCATTTACTTTCGTTAATCAATGCGAATTGATTAAACTTTAAAAACCCAGCTACAGACACTTTTTTCCCTCGCCGGAGAAACGCGTCCGAGCTCCGCGAGCCAAACAATTTCGCACGACATTTAGGTTACAAGAAGGTCTCTGCGCAGCGCTCCGACCATCCAGGTAAACTGCAGCGCGCGTCGCGCGCACCGCTCTCGAGCCGGTCTATTTTTTTGCGCATTTTTACGCCTCGGGTCACGAAGCGCGCTCTCTCGAAAAAAGGAAGAGTCGTCCGCTGCTGCCGCCTTGACAGTAATTGCTCCACCGACCAGAAAATGGCCTATTTTCGCAGGTCGAGGCGTCACGCGATTTTAGATGCTGCCGACGCTGCGGAATATCCCTCGTTCGCCTCTCGATCGGCTCTTTTTGATTTCTTCTTTTTTTTTCTCCAGCTTTTTATCGAATTTCGCGCCGATTTTGATATTCAATCCGGCGAACGAGTTCGCTCCGCTTTCGAATTGCGTCTTCGAAAAGCTCGGCCGAACGCGGGACGGCAGATGCCTACCGCCGCGTTCGAGACTCAAGAGCGATTTCCAGCTGTAAATTGCTAAGCGAGAGATTTTCCGTTAATAAATTATTGCTGCCTCCGTAAATCATTTATACTCGGCACATAATTTTCTCCAGAAATCGTATACTTGACGGTAAATGCTTTCTTTCTTAAACGCTCGTCCGGGAGATATTGCGTGACGTCACGATAGTCAATATTTCTCTCTGCTGTATTACAGAGCTGCGTTTCTCTCTTTTTGCTCGTTTTTTTTTACGGCGCGGTCTTTCTTTATTAAGAGGGGAAAATTGCGAGGGGGTTTTTCTGCCTCGACGAGGAGCAAGTCCTTGATCAATTTAATTTTACTTATTAGTTTACTCGTTCCTCGAAATTTACTGGCACCATTAAGCAACATTCTGCGTAAATCTGATAAAGTTTAAGGGCCTATTACAACTCGAAACATCGATGGCCATTTCAAAGACGAATTTTCGCGTTATTTATGCTCGCGTAAAAACTTTATCAGAGAGAAGGCTGTGTAAGAGAGTTTTGTTTTTTGAATTGAAAGAGGGTGCAAAACAAAATTTTTTCTATCTACAAGAAGCTCCGTTAAAAGCAGCGTCTCTCGGATCTCCACTTCGCAGGACGCAATAAAACTTTTCCGACAAGGGCAAGATTTGTTTTACGGCTCTCGCGCTTGCAGATTATTCGAGCGCGCCGATCGGTACGATTTGTTTCACCGCCGCGAATCCATCACAGAGAGGCTCCGACTCTTAACGGTTTGTTTTTCGAGAGGTGCAGAGAGAGAGAGAGAGAGGAGAAAGAGAGCAAAACAGGGGGAGGCAGGGGGAATCTAATCAGCCTTGATCCGGAATGATTCATTGGCGGTGATCGACAGGAGTGGTTTGCGCTCGCGAACTTTACAGTTGCCGAGCTCTCAATGAAGAGCAGAGAAAGAGATTTCGGGCGCCGCTGAATGTATATGTTTTAATGCGCCGTTGATTGGGGAATTATTTGGAATGTACGCGAATTTATCGTCGACTGAGAGAACGTATTAAATATTCTTTTATAAGAGAAGCGACGCGTTGAATTTGCGCTTGATGGAACGAGTTAAATAATTCGACTGATTAAAATTGTCCATTTCACCGAAGCGTCGTTGCAGTACAAAAGCAGCTATCTAATTATTACGTTTCCTGCGAATACAATTATCGTCTTTTTGATAACTGCCTTTCCCACGATTTTATATCAAAACTAAAAAGTGCCGGTTTAAAAGTACCAAATTCAGCGACTATCTGGCCCAACTGCAGTTAAAAGCTGCAAAACAAAAGTAGACTACCTAGTAAATCGAATTATTTCTCCAGTTTTTAATACTTCCTGTAAAAATTGCCCCGGCATTTTTCCCTCCTCTAGCTTCCGTAACTTTATAAATTCGTAACGGTCGTCAGCGAGCGAATCAAATTATGGTGCTTTTATATCGTTCGTCGCTCGAGTTATATAGACTGGAAAAACTGAAATGGCGCTAGATTGCGGGGTATATAAAGTTAGCTCGTGTCAAAGGAAAAGTCGAAGAGCAAAAGTGATTTACTGGAATTTTACAAAGTCCGTTATCGGATGCTGCGTCACGATATTTAGTCCAATCGATAGTCTTTTAACGGTTGATGACGTCATTCTTAGAGGTGAATGTGGTGCAAAGTTTCATTTAAGGAAATTCAATATTTCGTGTAGAAAACGTCATATTGCGCGACTTTCTAAATTATTGAAAAAAAATCCAGGATCGAATTGAAAAATGATGATCCTCATTAAAAGTCAATGGAATTCCAGGTGGCTTTTTTCCAGGCGCAGAAAAACATTTGAAAACCTCTGGCAGCGTCGGAGGCTGTTGGGATCGTAAAGTTTTCTTATACATCCTGGAACAAACAACCGACTTGGCGTCTCGTAGATCTGTTGAAAAGAGCATCCCAAGTAGGTCGCTGTAAGTCATTGCTGTTTGCTTTTCGCAAAACATTATCGATTTCCGCTCGTGTAAACTACGTCGATACTGATTGATTTTATTGGCTACTTTGCAAGTCAACAAGATACTTCTGGCAAATTGAAATGAAATCTAATCTGAGAAATCTGAACAGAGTTTTCGAAATTTTCTCGTTCGAACTTTACACAACTAATCTCCTTGGCGAATTCGCGCGAACAACTTTATTGTAGCGAAAATAAATAAATAATTCTAAAACTGAACTTTACAATAAAAATCGACAATTTAATCCAATGAAGTGATTAGTATTCTTCAAGCTCGCTCCAAACGGACTTTTAACTCCTTGCCGTTCGAGTGCATCGATTTATTTGGTAATGCAGGTTACAATGTACCTGGCCTTGATTAATTCCGACATGTGTGGCTTTAATAAAAATGGATCGCTCGTGTTACCAAATAAGGCAGAGTGGGGGGGGGGGGGGGGGCGGCCAGGTGGCGCAGGTATGGGATTCCCGAAACTCGCCGCTTGAAGAAATTCAATCTTTTTTGGGAAGGCGAGGCGTACGTAAACGCGCAAGCAGAAGCCGGCAAGGTAGCCCGATTAACGAGATCGCCTTGGCTTTTTTTTGCGCTGCGCGATCGACTGTATCGATGAAAAATCGGCTTCTCGTTCGGCTGGAAAAGAGGGCTCTTTATAGGCCAAAAGCGGGTAGCGATTACGGATTCGAGCCTGCGTCGGGTTACGAAGCCGACGCAATATACGATCTTTTTCTACTGTCGTGGCCAACGCGTTTATTTAACGTGTGCGTGTGCTTGGATCGGTTTCCCGATGAATTTCGTTCCACGATTTTGTAACTATAATTTATAATTTATAAAAAAAAGGTCGCCTTTTCAAAAGTAAATTCTCCTACGCCGCGACTGTGTATAATCTCAAAGGGTTTTATTTCACTCTGAGCGCAGGCATAAATACAACGCATATACATTTCCAAGGGGCACAAGTGGGATACATTTAAACCTACGTAAGCCCGGCGCTCTTTATCCTCAAAAATTTATAGGTAAACTCGGCAATACCGCGTGCACTTAGGATTATCCTGCACGTATATGCGTTTCATTCCGCCGCGTGCATCTCTGCAAATTCCAGGAAAAGGCCTCGTATTTTCCTTTCGAAATTACCGCGAGGAAGATTTTCGAAAGGCGCCGCATCGCGCGCCCATTAGTTGAATTACATCCGTCGATCAATAACGTTTATATATACCTTCGCGTTCGTTCGATCGACAGAGTCCCGTCAATGGCGAGCCTCCGACAGCGCCGAACAGCTTTATCCCTCGCGCTTTTCGACGTAAATCCAGGCAAATTGCCAGGTTTCATTGAGACGCCGCTCGTTCGCGATGTATATCAAAGCGCGCGCGTCTCAATCATCCCGGGAGCGTTTCACTTTCAGCGAAAACGAAAGAAAGCTCCGAGAGCATCCGAGAGAGGAGCGAAAATCGGCCGCGAAACCTGCTCCGATTTGAAAAAAGAACGAGAGCGCAGCCGCGGAGAAAGAGGGAAGACACCCTCGAGGGCCGCGACTCGTAAACATGCGAAAGGCCCGATGATGAATCGGAAAGTGATAACGATAAAATATCAATAGGGAGATACCGGCGGATAAGCCGCGCGCCGCTGGAAAACCTGTTGCGACGGCGATCGATCGATCCGCTGCCTGCCTGCCTGCCGCCCGTCACTGCGAACGAATGGGAGAAGAGTATTCCGGCCTGCATCTCCGCGGCCAGACGGATAAATTTGTCGGGCGAGCCTTTCGAGATCGTCGCCGAGAATCGTTCGCGGAGCGCGTCCGTGTAATCTGAGGATTTTCGCGGCGGGGAAAGCTGCTAAATTATGCGGCGATAAGCGATCTTGAGAGTTTTCGGTAAAGAGTGGCATTTGGAAGGGCTTCTGCGTTGAACTTTCCATTTTATATTTTTAGAAAATTAATCGGAAATTATTCAATGAGTGATTATTATTTGAACGTTTTAATAATACTTGCCGAAAGAAGTTTACGGGAAAATGAAAGTTTAAATGTTGTGAAAAATTGTATTGCGTAAGAAAAATTTCATATAATTGTGAACGCTGATAATTTATCGTATATTACAGCTAAAAATTAATCGATAAAGAATTCCTATTCTTCCGTCAAGAGTCACGAGAAAACGGGGAAATAAGAATTATTAATTTCCTCAATCTTCAGAACAAATTGCACAATGCATCAGAAATTTTAATTTCAATAATTCCACGCTTTCATTATCCAATCTCAGCGCGAATAATGAAATAATCCAGAAAAAGGCTCTTCCGCCAACTTACACAACCGCGGCTCCTCCAACAGTAAATTAAACGAAAAATCTCGCGGAAGCCGGGCGCTCCTGACCCGGTCAATCGATCGTAAAAGTCGAGCAGTCCGGAAGGAAAGTCCTCCTTTTCCGTCGTTTTTCGCAGCCGTGGAACGAATGACAATAATCGGGGCAAAAGTGCCGAGGTGTAAAGCGTAATTGCGGGGCGCAGCGCGGAGATGAAGCCTTCCGGCCCTTCGGCTCATTGGAAACGACGAGACGATCGCTTTTTGCGATGAGCGGCGGGGATTGGAATTGAATCACTTGGTTTTTTTTTACGATTACGGCATTGGATTTTAATTAAAAGCGGAACTACTTTTTAAAATATTCTTTTGATTGGCTTTTATTAGCAGCGATAAGAAAAACTAATTTGCACGTTTCTGCAATGAGAATGTCAAATTACAGTTTTAACGAGGTGAATTTTTACACGTTTATTGATCAATGAAAAATTATACCACGTTGGGTTTGCTTCGAATTTTGAAGCAGATGCGTGTAAAGTGTTTTAAAAATTATTAATAAACAACTTACTATAATTATATAGTAAACTAAATATCCTGGACATCACAAAGAAGAGTAAATATTTTTCTTAATGAAAATGAAAAATTAAATAATATTAAGTAAAACAAGAGTTTTTAATTAAGTTTGCAACAGTTATCACTAGAATTTTATTGTCCATTGAAATTAAAATTCTAATTGTCGGACGTCAGAAAATTAATGACGCCATAAAAAAAAAGTACATTGATTTTAATGGTTGTTCAAAGCAAATTGAAACGAATTTATATAAGCCAGCAGTTTTGCGTGAGGTACTTTTGAGGTATAAATTCTGTTACCACCTAAGTCTCGCTCGCTCACAAATGATTTAAGAGATTTTCTCAAGTTCATGCCTTTCTGAATTTTTCTGACACTCCCAACATGTAAGTTTAACCGCAATAATTACTCTTATTTTAAACTTTTAAAATTAACTTTGAATAAAGCATTCTGATGTGTGAATTTAATTCTAAAAGGGAATATACTAAGGTAAAGTTCCGATTCTACTAATTTGTTGAATTAATCATACCAGGAACTGGATACCGCTAATCGGTATGTGCCTGTTCGCGTTCCTGGCGAGCGGCGAATCCTACAACCACCTGGAACAGCGACTAGAACAGCTGGCGACTCACCCCCTATTACCGCAATTAGCGAAGGGCCGGTCACATTACCACCTGTACCGATTCTTCAACATCAAGCCCATCTCGGACCTGCTTCTCGTCGTGGAGAACGAGTCGACAAACGAGCAGGAGCCGGCCAAGCCCATAAGAAGGCGAACCGAGCTGATCAAGCCAGCCAACAGCTTCTGGGAGCACTTCTGCAGCCGATTGCGAGCATCCTCCGGCGAGCACGTCGCCGCGAGTGCCCCTGCCGAGCCGATATCCGAGAACGAGGAGAAACGGCCGCCGAAGCCGATCCACCGCTTCGTCAGCCATCGTCGTCCCGAGGTGCAACCCCAATTGCAAGTCCAGGTACACTCCCCGCCTCCTCCGGAGGCCGTGAAACCGCGCATGTTGGCGGAGGAGGAACAGCAGGGAGATCGCGGATACGCGGCGGACGAACAGCCGAGCGACATGTAGGGGGATTTCCATTATCTGTTTGCGCTCGCACACGTCTTGGATTTTGTTTTGTCAGTTTTCCTTGGTTTTCTAGCTGGAGAAGTAGATGACGTGCCAGAGATTTTCGACGCTTTTGACACTGCTTTGGCAAATTAGATAAAAGATTATTTAGTCTTTAAGATGTATTAAGAGCGACAAAGTTTTCTTTCCGTTGTAACTGCTTTTAAATGTTTTTTTGTATTATTGAAAATAAATGGAAATTATTGTATGGCCTCGAAAATTTGTGTTTATTGGCAAAGTGAAATATAAAAGTGGAAGCGAATGATTGCTGTAAATTAAAGAAAAATTCATTCTTACTAATTCAGCACTATAGCAATAAATTGCTCCCAACCTATCATCCTAGATTTTCTGTAATTTTATTATCTAAAAGATAATTAATTTACTTCAGACAGAATTTGCTACGAATCAACTTTAAATTATTCAAGAACTTTTTCAACAAATATAAGTTTCTTTTACATCAAGTTTTAGCAACTTAGAATAAAGCCAACAGGGCTCATTTTATTCATATAATAAAAAAGGATCAACAATTCAAAATCCTCTCCTCTATTAAATTAAAGTGTTTTTTTCCGACAATTTATAGAATTTTACTTAATAAACTAATATAAACTCGACACTTCGTTTTTATTTCATCCTCGATTATTCAAATAAAATGACATTATTGTATCTGAAATTTTTCAAGTGCGTATATTGAATGCGCAGAAAGGCATTGTAGTAGCGACTATATTATATATTGGCTTCTTATGGCTTGCCTATAGTTGAATTCGAACCGTCTTAGCTTTGATGCTAAACAAGTACGCAAATAAATACAGCGGGTCGTAATGCGACTATTGTCAGAAACCAGAATCGATTTTCTATTATAATTTCATGACATCTCGAACTAATTTTTGAAGGGATTTAAGCGAATTTGTAAACATATTTCCATAGAGTACTGTAAATAAAATATAATGCAATACCTGTACTCCACTT
The DNA here is from genome assembly GCA_035582975.1 of Ormyrus labotus. Lineage (NCBI taxonomy): Eukaryota > Metazoa > Arthropoda > Insecta > Hymenoptera > Ormyridae > Ormyrus > Ormyrus labotus. The sequence continues at coordinate 33,718,780 of JAWWEO010000001.1, read as the reverse complement.
AAAATAGAATTTCAACAAAAATTCTATTTAAGCATTTAAAAACTCCAAATTTGAGCTAATGTTAGAGAAAATTTATTTACTTTGGACCTTAATCAGCTCGTTATATAAAATTCATTGTCAAATTAATTTTTAAAAATCGAACACGGTTATAACTGGAGGTCACATAAAATGATTCATAAATCATACAATTGTAAAGTATGAGGCGAAAAAAAGAAAAAGAAACCGAGTGATTTGATTAACCACAGTTTGATTTTAATTACTAATTAAAACAGAAGTCAAGAGAGTGATTTTTTTATTGTAAATATTTTACATTTGAATTTAATTCTCTAAATTATCATTAACTGAAAATAATTAAAAAAGATTTTAAGAGCTATTTTATTTTCGTGTACAGGCCACGAGCTCAATCAGGTTTTAATTAAAAATGACTTCTTATCAAAATAGAAGTAAATAACAAGTCAAAATTGCTTGGATAAATCGAATAGCTTAATATCCTAAAATTTGAACATCAAAATTCGCGGAGTCATCAGACCTATGGAAGCGAAAAAATGTAAGTTTTGAATATACTTGTTAATTTTTGGAATCCTTTGAGAATCTATAGTATTTTTTTACGATAAATCTCCAAATCCATAAAACGTAAATCCTAAATAACTGCTTCAGATTGCTTAAGAGCAAGAAAATAGCCTCGATGACGAATCCAAGAAGTTTTATGAAACCCTCTTGACTTTGGAAAGCCAGCAGTGCATCCGCATTTTTGCTAAAAAAAACTGAAACGCATTTCTTTATATCGAACAGGCTTTTCGCAGCGATCCTTGGACTCTGCCTATGCGCTGCTTTGTCGAACGCAGCCACGAAGTCAACGGCCGAAGTCTCGGCAGATTCTCTAGAAAAGCGCATCCCAAGCATCGGTCTGCAACCTATGTATTTGCAGTCTCGATTCATTAAAATGGGAAAAGCGGCCTTGAGGGCGAAGTACAAGAGGTTTTCCTCGTTTGAAAGACCAATATCTAAGCCGGAAGATGAGATAGGGACAACACAACAGGGCGGCACAACAAGGCTAAGAAGAAGATCGCTAAAAAGAAAGAAAAGAGGAATAGTGATAAGAAAAAGTAAGCCACTATGTAAAAAAAATAAAAAGAAGCGAAAAACGACGGAATGACGAAGAAGGAAGACACTGCGAAGAAAGAAGACGCTGCGAAGAAAGACGCTGCAAAGGGAGATGCGGGCAAAGCGGGAAACCCAAAACCCTCTTTCCCGATGAGGCCGACGACTCTGGTATTGAGAACTTGAACCTGAACCTCAAGAAGAGGTCGCTTGAGTCGCTCACGAGCCGAGTTCCTGATTATGACGACGTCAATGCCACCGAGACTGAATATCTGGACGACATTGACGACCTTATTTAAGCGCCTCACTCTTTTTCTACACGACACTGAGTGCGCATAATTTTTTCAATGAACGAGATGTACAAGTCCTTTTCGAAATTCTGTTAATTCGCACACAATGAAAGTTTATCTGACTTTTTATATAAATACGAAATTGAGGTGGTCATTGTTTGCTCCTTTGATGCGTGCAGTGATTTTGGTACAAATTACCAAAATTGAGTAAGAAAAAATAAAAAAAAAAGCTAATGTCAGGGAGCTTTTGCGAGTAAATGCCCAACTGTAACCAAAAAGCAGCGTATTGTCAATAAACTATTATTTTAAACACCCAACGATCTAGCCACTTTCCTTTTCCAAAAAGACGAGCACGCTCCGCGGAGGGAAAGAAAATCGGCCAAAAAAGATAATAATAGCCGCGTGTGCGTGTCCATAACACACCTTGAAGTTCGCACCGCTTTTTGCCGAAGCACCGGCAAATGTAATCCAATATGTACCTGATTTACAATAGAATTTCACAAAAAATTCTATTTAAGCATTTAAAAATCCTAAAGTTCAACTAATTTTAGGAAAATAGTATATTACATACCTAGGCCAGTAAAATAAGAAATGTCTGAGATCACATGTAATTGTCGGCCAAGGCGAAGCCAAGAAAAGAGCAAATCTATTTCGCTCAGCGGCCAGAAAGTTGCCACTTTCAGGCCGGAGGTCAAAAAAATAGTATACACACCTTGGCCGGTAAAAAAGAAAGCCTCATATCGCGTGTAATTGAACGGCCGAATCGAACAACGGCTTCAGCGCTCGAGTCGCGTGAATTGCTTGTCCGACCGACTCAAGCGCGGAAGAGCTGTTATCCGATCCGGCCCTTCAATTGTCGGCCGAAGCGAAGCCGAGATTGATAAACATTTGATCTGAGATATTTCTTATTTTGCTGGACTAGGTATGTAATATATTATATTTTTGACCTTAATCAGTTCGTTATATAAAATTCATTGTCAAATTAATTTTTAAAAATCGAACACGGTTATAATTGGAGGTCACATCAAATGTTTGAATCATACAAGTGTAAAGTACGAGGTGAAAAAAAGAAAAAGAACCGAGTGATTTGATTGACCACAGTTTGATTTAATTACTAATTAAAACAGAAGCCAAGAGAGTGAAATTTTTTATTGTAAATATTTTACATTTGAATTTAATTCTCTAAATTATCATTAACTGAAAATAATTAAAAAAGATTTTAAGAGCTATTTTATTTTCGTGTACAGGCCACGAGCTCAATCAAGTTTTAATTAAAAATGACTTCTTATCAAAATTGAAGTAAATATCAAGTCAAAATTGATTGTATAAATCGAACAGCTTAATATCCCAAAATTTGAGCATCAAAATTTGCGGAGTCATCAGACCTATGGAAGCGAAAAAATGTAAGTTTTGAATATACTCGTTAATTTTTAGAATACTTTGAGAATCTAGTATCTTTGTAGAATACATCTGCAAATTCATAAATAGTAAATTCTAAATAACTGCTTGAGAGCAAGAAAATAGCCTCGATTATGAATCCAAGAAGTTTTATTAAACCCTCTTGCCTTTCGAAAACCAGCAGTGCATCCTCATTTTGGCTAAAAAAACTGAAAAACTTTTCTTTATATCAAATAGGCTTTTCGCAGCGATCCTCGGACTCTGCCTATGCGCGGCTTTGTCAGACGCAGCCACGAAGCCAACGGCCGAAGCCCCGGCAAATTCTCTGGAAAAGCGCACCTTAAAAATCGATCAGCAGCCTATAGATATAGAGTCTCGATTTTTCTTGAAGAAAAAGCCGGGTAGGGGGTCGCGCCCGTTATTTCATGGTAAGGGAAAGAAGAAACGTAAGAAGCTTAAGTTTGTAACTATAAGCAATCCGGACGAAGAGCCTACGAAGCAGGAAGACACTGCGAAGAAGGAAGACACTGCGAAGAAGGAAGACGCTCCGAAGAAAGACGCTCCAAAGGGAGACGCGGGCAAAGCGGGAAACGCGGGCAAACCCAAAAAACTCGTTCCCGATGAGGACGACGACTCTGGCATTGAGAACCTGAACCTGAACCTCAACAAGAGGTCGCTTGAGTCGCTCACGAGCCGAGTTCCTGATTACGACGACGTCGATGCCAGCGAGACTGAATATCTGAACGACATTGACGACCTTATTTAACCTTATTTTTTCAATGAACGAGATGTGCAAGTCCCTTTCGAAATTCTGTTAATTCCTACACAATAAAAGTTTATGTGACTTTTATATAAATACGAAATTGAGGTTGTCATTGTTTGCTCCATTGGTGCGTGCAGTGATTTTACTAATAATTACCAAAATCGAGTAAGAAAAAATAAAAAAAAAAACGAAGGGGAGTTTTTGCGAGTAAATGCCCAACTGTAACCAAAAAGCAGCGTATTGTCAATAAACTATTATTTTAAACACCCGACGATCTGACCACTTTCCTCTTTCAAATAGACAAGCGCGCTCCGCGGAGGGAGAGAAAATTAGCCGCAAAAAGAAAATAATAGCTACGCGTACGTGTCGATCACACACCTTGAAGCTTGCAACGCTTTTTGCTGCAGCGTCGGCAAATATAATGCAATACCTGTACCCGATTTTAAGCAGAGTTTCGCCAATAATTCTATTTAGGCATCTAAAAATTCTAAATTTCAGCTAATTTTAGGCAAAATTTATTTTTTTGCCTTTCGGCTTGAAAACGACGAGTTCCCGGTCGCTGTTACTAACGTTAATACTAGTCTTCACACCGGCTGAATGAAAATAAAGTAATTTTTATTCTCCGTGCGATTGCGTCGCGGGCTAATGTTTTTACGACAGATAGCAAGTTGAAATTTTCAGCGACGCTTCTGGCACAAGTCAAAACCTATGATTTCTCTGCAGTTTCCCCCGGAACTTGACCCTAGACATCCTCCTTAACGTCGCTCTATTTATGCAGCCAGGGCTTAACAGCGACGGAAGTCGTCGGTGTGTTTGTAAACAAAGCACGTATGTTTTATCACAGTGGCGCCTCTTTCAATCGGTAGAGACTAGGGCCTTTGAGTTCGTTGTACGAGCTTAGAAAGATCTCGCCGAGCAAGACCCGCAACAGCCAACCTTATTAGTACTCATGCATTCGATCAGCGCGAGCATGCATTGTACTTAACTAAGAGGTTGCAGATCAGATGCATCGCGATCCTCCAGCGCGATCGACGGGTATGAGCTCCACCCCCATCATCAGAAAATCCGCCATGATAATGACTCGAGTCAGCTTTCTTGTGGGGGACTTTCTTTCGCGCCGGAGATCGGACAGCTTTTGGATTATGGATTGCTTTGTATTTTTGTTTTTTTTTTACCGAAAATTTGGGTTGCATGCTTTTTGGATGATTATTTTTCGGTTTTCCTAATGAGCTTTATGGTTTCTATCGTCGGTGCAATTTCTCTCGGAGAATGGTTGAATAGTAAATGACTTGAAATTGCTTGGAACTTCCTATGTATGAGTATTATTATTGGACGTATTTCGAGCCTCATCTGCATAGAATAAGATGGAAAATTGTTCAAACGAGAGTTGCATTTCAAATAAATTCTGCGAAGCTCTATTTTATTTTTAGTGATTTCGAATAGATTCTTTGAATCACTTACGTAAATCAGACGATCATCATAAGGTGGGTATGAAGATTTACGTACTACGCAACTCACCTGAAACAAGAAGAAAATTATCATTAGTACACCTTATTTTTACATGACTAAGAAAGAAAACATTTTTCAATGACAATGAACTACTGACAAAGTTCATCAAGCAATTTAAAATATAAACAAATCCTTTCTCAGCCTAGACGGCAGCATAACGTAGATATAGTGGATCCTAAAGTAACTCTTATCAGAAACCAGAATCGAACCAGAAATCTACAAATTCGTCAGATCAGTATTCCATTCTAATATCAACTGAATCACCACCGGCCCTCGTTAGTCTGCTTGGCTTACCAAATTGAACGTCACAGACTGAAAAACGAAGTTTCTTGTATCACTGTTAATCTGATTGACTGTTGCTTCCTCCTAGAGGAAGCTTTGTGATAGTAATTTTTGGACTTGTTCGAAAAACCTGTTAATAATTGTATTTTAAGGTGTCAGGAACAAGAATAAATGGTTTTTTAAAAATGTCTGTATGGATGTGTGTGCGTGCGTGCGTGCGTGCATGTGTGCGTGTGTATGTATGTGTGTAATCTGATCTCAGCTTCTACTGAACACATTTGCATCTTTCCGACTCATTTTTTTTTTTGTTTTTTTTTTTGTGATAGCGGGAAAAAAAAATATTTTTTTGTTTAGCTTGTTCTAGTTTTGCAAATTGCAAATTTTCGATTTCCGAAACATTTTATTATATTTTTTTTAATGATAGGATTGAAATATTTGAATCGAACAAAGACTATTTTGAAGAGCATAAAAATATCTATAATTTCAGAGAAAAAAGTTACCCTCTTATGGTTCTTTTGTTTTTAATAAAAACGTATTTTTTTTTTAAAAAGCTTATAATTCTTGAATTAAATTATCAACTGCTCTAAAGCAATTATTGGTAATTAACAATATATAGAGTTATAATCTGTAAATATTTCAAGTCATTTTGATTACGGGAGTAAAAAGACTTTAAATTACTTGAAATTTTGGGAAAAGGTAGATATTTTGTATGTTCAGAGCTGTATAGTTTTTCTGTTTATGAAACTTATTAGTTTAAAAGATATTCAAAATTTATTTATTTTTGGCTTTAATCAATTCATTACATAAAATTAAATTTCATTCTGAAATTAATTGTTAAAAATCGAACACGGTGATAACTGAAGATCACATGAAATGTTAGAATCATACAATTGTAAAGTATGAAAGAAAGAAAAAGAAACGAGTGATTTGATTGACCACAGTTTAATTTTAATTACTAATTAAAACAGAAACCAAGAGAGTGAAATTTTTTATTGTAAATATTTTACATTTGAATTTAATTCTCTAAATTATCATTATCTGAAAATAATTAAAACAGATTTTAAGAGCTATTTTATTTTCGTGTACAGACCGCGAGCTCAATCAGGTTTTAATCAAAAATGACTTTTTATCAAAATTGAATTAAATATCCAGTCAAAATTGCTTGTATAAATCGAACAGCTTAATATTCTGTATTTTGAGCACCAACATTCGCGGTGTCATCAGACCTATGGAAGCAAAAAAATGTAAGTTTTGAATATACTTGTTAATTTTTGGAATCCTTTGAGAATCTAGTATCTTTTTAGAATAAATCTGCAAATCCATAAAAAGTAAATCCTAAATAACTGCTTGAGAGCACTGCTCGAAAGCAAGAAAATAGCCCCGATTACGAATCCAAGAAGTTTTATCAAACCCTTGTGCCTTTGGAAAGCCAGCAGTGCATCTGCATTTTTGCGAAAAAAAACTGAAAAGCTTTTCTTATATCGAACAGGCTTTTCGCAGCGATCCTAGGACTCTGCCTGTGCGCGGCTTTGTCGAACGCAGTCACGAAGCCAACAGCCGAAACCCTGGCGCACTCTCTGGAAAAGCGCGCCCTAAAGAACGATCAGCAGTCTGTAGATTTGGAGAGTCGATTCTTTTCTTCGAAGCATGCTAAGCACTCGTGTGTGAGGGTAAGGCGGTTCCACCCTAAGAAGAAAAAGCATGAAACCGATTGTAACGACACTGCGAATGAGGACGACACTGTGAAGAAGAACGACACTCCGAAGAAGGAAGACGCTGCGAAGAAAGACGCTCCAAAGGGAGACGCTCCAAAGGGAGACGCGGGCAAAGCGGGAAACGCGGGCAAACCCAAAACCCTCCTTCCCGATGAGGCCGACGACTCTGGCATTGAGAACCTGAACCTGAACCTCAACAAGAGGTCGCTCGAGTCGCTCACGAGTCGAGTTCCTGATTACGACGACGACGATGCCACCGAGGCTGAATCTCTGAACGACATTGACGACCTTATTTAAGCGCCTCACTCTTTTTCTACACGACACTGAGTGCGCATAATTTTTTCAATGAACGAGATGTACAAGTCCCTTTCGAAATTCTCTTAATTCGCACACAGTGAAAGTTCATGTGACTTTTTATAGAAATACCGAACTGAGGATGTCATTGTTTACTTCATTAATGCATGCAGTGATTTTAGTACAAATTACCGAAATCGAGTAAGAAAAAAAAAACATCTCAGGAAGCTTTCACGAGTAAATCTCCAACTGTAATAAAAAAAGCAACGTATTGGCAATAAAATATTATTTAAAACACCCGACGATCTGGCCCCTTTCCTTTTCCAAACAGACGAGCACGCCCCACGGACGGAGAGAAAATCGGTCGCAAAAAGAAAATAAGAGCCGCGCATCCGTGTCGATAACACACCTTGTGCCTCGGCTTCGCCTCGGTCGACAATTACATGTGATCTGAGACAATTCTTATTTTACTGGCCTAGGTATATAATATATTATATTTTTGGTCTTAATCAATTCATTATGTATAAAAATTCATTGTGAAATTAATTTTTAACAATCGAACGCGGTTATTATTGGAAGTCACATAAAATGTTAGAATCATACAGTTATAAGGTATGAGATGAAGGAAAGAAAAAGAAACGAATGGTTTGATTGGCTACAGTTAAATTTGAATTATTTATTAAAACAGAAGCCAAGAGAGCGAAGTTTTTTATTGTCAATAGTGTAAATTTGAATTTTTTCTTTTAATCTTATTTAAGGAGGGTGCTCAGAGGTATTAAATAAGTAAGAATTACTTTTTATACATTGATTACCATTCCTTTATGTATAACACGTACTCTAGTAAAGTTTTAGACCATTTTTCCAAACTGTTGAAATATTAAACAAAATATTAACATTGAGTGCGCTTTTGTCTTATGGATCAGTAGAAAATATAGAGATAAATGGTGATTTTGACACACTTAAAACAATAGGATAACAAAAAAGATGAGAACAAAGAGAATTTAACGCTGAATTGATTGACGTTTTTAAAAATATAAATGACCATCAGTTACTTATAGAGCAATAAGACCGAATCACAAAACATTTGGTAAATCTAAGTACCACTCGACCGTATACTATAGACAGGGAACCGCATAGCAAGCCGCGACAAAAATTGTGTGAGCTTCCTCAACTCGCAACTGCAAATTTGCTTATTAATAATTGTTTATCTGTGGCATTTAGAGAGACGCGATTTTCTCATAGACCTTTGTTAATACTTATGACAGAATGTTATCGACAAATATTTGGCAATTTCAAGAATTCATAACAAACTATTGTCGGTTAAAGAAAATATATTCTGTATTAAAAGTTGATTTTTGGTTTTCATTTTTTTTTAGTTTACTGAAATGTTTAATTGAATTGTGCTTATACAGTATGTATGTAGAAGTATTCAGGAATGCCCTGGAATTTTTTCTAGTTATTTGGTTAATACTAATTTTCATACCGATTGATTTAAAATAAAATAATTTTTATTTTCCGTGCGATTGCGACGCGAGCTAATGAACGACAGAATATAACAAGTTGAAATTTTCAGCTACGCTTCTCGCACAAGAGTCAAAAACCTATGATTTCTCTGCGGTTCCCCTCAAAACTTGACTCTAGACACCCTCCTTAAGATGGCCCTTTCGCAGCCCGTATCAAGTTAGAGGGAACGCAGCTACGGAGTACCAAACTGCGTTCAACTTGCTAGTTTTCGAAGAATATTTGGTAGAATATTCGCAAAAAATTCTGAAAGATTCTTCAAGTCTTCTAGATGGCTAAAATTATTGTTAAAAGTAAAAAGTGTTTTTGTTTTCCTGAAAAAATTATAAACTAATAAAAAAAACTTCAAAAGAAAAAAAGTCTGTTATGAATTTTCGAAAGTCGAAATTTTTTTGATACAACATTGTTTGTTTACATCTTACAAATGTGTGTTTAAAATTTCAGATCTTAATATTTTACAGAAAAAATTTAGGAAATAATCTTGTGAAATAAAATCGCGCGGCGGCATGAATTTTTGATGTTTTTTTTTACATTTTGGTTAATAACTTTTAAAAATGTTTGACAACCTTGGTGCCCTAAGGTGCTAATTGGTTCGAAATTAAATTATCTTTCATTTGATTATACTTTCATTGGTGTGCGCAATTTCTTTCTATGTTATTTTTGAAGGAGAAGTCTAATAATTTACTATTAATAGGGAAAATACATGGGAAGAAATTATTTTACTCGTCATATGTGAGAAATTACATACAATGTTGAATGAAAAAAATTTCGAATTTCGAAAATTCATGACAGACCTTTTTCTTTTAAAGTTTTTTTTGTTAGTTTATAATTTTTCAGGAAAACAAAAACACTGCTTTTACTTTTAACAATAATGTTAGCAATCTAGAAGACTTGAAGAATCTTTCAGAATTTTTTGGGAATATTCTACCAAATATTCTTTGAACACTAGCGAGTTGAACGCAGTTTCGTGCTCCGTAGTTGCGTGCCCCTCTAACTTGATCGATTCGGGCTGCGAAACGGCCACCTTCACGTCGCTCTATTTATGCAGCCAGGGCTTAACAGCGACGGAGGTCGTCGGTGTGTTTATAAACAAAGCACGTATGTTTTATCACAGTGGTGCTTGTTTCGATCCTTATTAGTACTCATGCACTCGATCAGCGCGATCATTGTACTTAACAAAGAAGCTGTAGATCATATGCACCGCGATCCTCCAGCACGATCGACGGGTATGAGCTCCACCGCCATCATCGAAAAATCCGGCTGATATTAAGCGATGTTTGTCTTGGAAGGCAAGAACCTGACCGCCTGAGTCAAACACCGCTCATACATTTGAATTTAATTGTCTAAATTATCATTAACTAAAAATAATTAAAGCAGATTTTAAGAGCTATTTTATTTTCGTGTACAGGCCGCAAGCTCAATCAGGTTTTAATTGAAATTGACTTCTTATCAAAATTGAAGAAAATATAAAGTCAAAATCGCTTGTATAAATCGAACTGCTTAATATTCTGAACGCATTTGGGCATCAACATTCGCGGTGTCATCAGACCTATGGAAGCAAAAAAATGTAAGTTTTGAATATACTTGTTAATTTTTGGAATCCTTTGAGAATCTAGTATCTTTTTAGGATAAATCTGCAAATCCATAAAACCTAAATGCTAAATACCTGCTTGAGAGCACTGCTTGTGAGCAAGAAAATAGCCTCGATTACAAATCCAAGAAGTTTGATCAAACCCTCTTGCCTTTGGAAAGCCAGCAGTGCATCGGCATTTTTGCTAAAAAAACTGAAAAGGTTTTCTTTATATCGAACAGGCTTTTCGCAGCGATCCTCGGACTCTGCCTGTGCGCGGCTTTGTCGAACGCAGCCACGAACCCAACGACCGAAGCCCCGGCAGACATTGTGGAAAAGCGCATCTTAAGCATCGACCAGCAACCTATAAATTTGGAGTCCCATCCCATAAAGAAGAGATCATTAGAGGACATCAAGAACTTCTTGGGACGGCACAACAAGGCTAAGAAGAAGATCGCTAAAAAGAAAGAAAAGAAGAGTGGTAAGAAAAAGGAAGACATTACGGAGATAGAAGACACGAAGAAGGAAGACACGACGAAGAAGGAAGACACTGCGAAGAAGGAAGACCCTACGAAGAAGGCAGACGCTGCAAAGGGAGATGCGGGCAAAGCAGGAAACGCAGGCAAACCCAAAACCCTCCTTCCCGATGAGGCTGACGACTATGGCACTGAGAACCTCGACCTGAACCTCAACAAGAGATCCCTCGAGTCGCTCACGAACCAAATTCCTGATTACGGCAACGACGAGGCTATCGAGGCTGAATCTCTGGATGACATTGACGACCTTATTTAAACGGCTCATTCTTTTTCTACACGATACTGCAGTGCACGTAATTTTTTCAACGAACGTGATGTGCAAGTCCCTTTCGAAATTCTGTTAATTCGCACACAGTGAAAGTTCATGTGACTTTTTATAATAGAAATACGAAACTGCGATTGTTATTCTTTGGTCCATTGATGCGTGCAGTGATGTTAGTACAAATTAGCGACATCGAGTAAGAAAAAAAAAACAACGAACTAATGTCAGGGGGCTTTCCCGAGTAAATCCCCAACTGTAACAAAAAAGCAGCGTATTGGCAATAAACTATTATTTTAAACACCCGACGATCTGGCCACTTTCCTTTTCCAAAAAGACGAACGCGCTTCGCGGAGGGATAGAGAAAATCGGCCGCAAAAAGAAAGTAACAGCCGCGCATGCGTTAATACAGCTTTGGGCTCGCGGCGCTTTTTGCCGTAGCGCCGGGCGTACGTATTCAAATTAGAGTTGCATTTTAAATAAACTAGTAAAATAGAACGCGCTTTGCGCGTACTATTTTCTTTTTTTAAGATTATACACGCAATATTTCAGAATGATTTTACTTTACTTGATTTTAACATATGATAGAATAGTTTACTGATTTAAAATTTTAATTTTACAAATATAATATTAATTATTTTATTTAAGTGTTTCAATTTAATTTCAAGTTTTTAGTTTGAAATATTTATGAAAATTCAAATCTAGCGGATGTAGCAAATTCTCGCACCTATTCCTTACCGATCCATCAAAATCAAACATCAGGCCATCACTTTTTTAAGAGAAAAAATTTTGCGAAGCTCTATTTTATTTTTAGTGATTTCGAATAGATACTTTGAATCACTTACGTAAATTAGACGATCATCATAAGGTGGGTATGGAGATTTACGTTGTATACGTAACTCACCTAAAACAAAAAACTGCTGCCAATTCATTGGCACTTATCTTCCTCCTAACTAATTTATCGTTCCAATATTATCTTCGAAATTCATTAAAAACAATCGAATTATACAAACTATTCTGTAATTTATTATTACTTTATGTTTCTATGTCCATTTTAGATTTTAATGAATAGCAAACAACATTTAAATAAAAATTTTGTTATTGGAATATTTCAAGTCGTAAAAAACACAATTTTTGAAGCTCAATACGCAAAACACAATTTCACGCAAGAATGAATAAAAATACATGCGTTAAATCAAGCTTTCTACAAGTCATATAAAAAAATAATGTTCAATTCAAGAGCAAAAAAGTGATTTTAACCTGGTGTTACCTTTTCACATTTCATCTTCGTTTTGAAGAAAATTACATAAAAATTTCAAGAAAATTGAATTTTTTTCTAGTAATAACCAAAAAAAGTAGTTTTTTTTTATTTTATTTAAACTATATTGCTGAAACTAATGTAAACAATCAAAATAAAATAATAGTAATAATAAAAATATGACTGTACTATGTTATATATATA